>MU383985.1:0-103577 GCA_022495065.1 Xylaria telfairii | reverse complement strand
ATTATAAATAATATTATTAATAAAGTTTTTTTTAAAGCTTTATATAATTATTTATTAAAGTTTAAACTATTTATTAAAAATTAATTTATTTTAAAATAAATATTTAAAATTTAAAACTAATTTAATAAATTTAAAGCTTTTTAAGTTAAATTAATAATTTAATAATAAAAAATAACTAAAAAATATATAAAATATTATAATAATAAATATAAAATAATAAATTTTAAAATTAAATAAATAATAGTTTTTTTTATTAAAAATTTAAAGTTTAAATATTATAAGCTAGTATTTAAATTTATTAATTTTTTTAAAATAGTCGGTTAAATAAAATTATAAGCGTATTAGCTTAATTTTTTTATTTAATATATTTAGTTTTATAATATATTTTTAGTTTAATTATTAAAATTTTAAAATATTAAATTAAAATATAGTTTTTTTATATTAGTTTTTAAAAATTATAATAATAAATAAAAAATTAAAAATATAATAAATAAAAAAATATATAATTAAGTTTTTTATTATAAAATAAAATAACAAAGCTGGTTTTTAAAATATAATTAATAAGTATTAATATTTAATATTATAGCTTTTAAAATAATTTATTAATTTAAAAAATATAAAAGCAGGTATAAAAAGCAGCGTATTTAAACCAGCGATTAATATTAAAAAATAAACCAAAACTTTATTAATTATAACTAAAAAAAAATATTAAACTTTAATATGTAAAAACTTAACTTATAGCAATATAAAAACAAATAAAAAACTTAAATAAACAACCTGCTAAAAGTTAAACCTAGTTTTTAAATTTAGAATAAGTTTACGTTTTATCTTTAAGCTATAAGTAAAACCTTGTTAAAACACCTATTTTTTTATCTTAAGAATATCGTTAAAATTCTTATTAGCCTTATACTAGAAATCTTAAAGTCTAGCCCTGCTATAACTAGTTACTTTTTTCTTTAACTTTATTAAAAAATAACGCATACTTATAAACTAAGCTATATAGCTAGTATTAAAAGGCTATAAATAAAAATAAACAGCACGTTAATACTCGATGCGCTAATTAAAAGTTTATTTAAGTTAAAAACAAGGTAAAAACATATAAAAAAAAAATTATTAACAGCGCTAGCAGGAATTAAAGCAATATCTTAAACAGCTAAGGCTTTACACTCCTAAACTTACGCCGTATAAGCAAAGCAGTGCTTCTTTTTATTAATATTTATAGTTAATTAAAATATTATTTAATAAGTTAAAAAATAACGCGCGAACGCTTTTAAAAAACAAAACTAAACTATAACGATTCAAGTATAATATTTAACCAAGCTATTTTAAAGCATTAAGCCGTTTGTATTAATAACTATAAAATTAAAATTATTTTTGTTACATAGCTTAGCATTAAACATAATTTTAAACCAGGTTAAAAATTTATTAATATAAATTCTTTTAAAACATATTATAACAAAAAGCTATTTATAAGTTAAATAAATATTTACGTTTAAAATAAATTTAATTTAACTTATTGTTTTATATAGTTTGTAAACAGCTTTATAGCTTTTATAATTAAACAAACTAAACTTAACTTATTTATATTAAACTTTAATAAAAAAGCCCTTTTATAACTAATATATATATAATATACGCTTAAAATAACCCCGGTAGCATAAAACATTAATAACTAAAAAGCTTTTTTTTTAATAGCTTTATTAATAGTTATAAGCGCGTTAGCTTTAATAGTAAAATATTTTAATAAAAAACAGTAATTTATAAATAAAAAAAGACTAAAAACAAGGCAAAATAAAAGTAATAAAAATCAGCGTACGTAAAAATAAAATAACTAAATCTAATAAATTTAAATTATATAAAAACTTAAAAAAAAAAAAAAACTTAAAAGAAAAAAAACAAAAAGGCTAACCACGTATTTATATTTAAAACTAAAAGTAATAATATTATAAAATTAGCACGTATTACTTAACAACTACGCGTTTATATTTAAATATTAACATTATAACAATAATAAAGCTTTTTATAATTAATTTAACTACGCATAACTTTAATTAATTATTTAATTAATTCATTTAACTAAAATATATTATAAATCAAAAACTAATTTATAAAAAAAAAAAAATAGTTATTATAACCTGTACTAAAAACCTTACTAGCTTTTATACACTTTAACATATATAAAGTATTACTTTTACTTATGTATCGCATTTATTTTTTTCTTTTTTTAAGCTTTAATCTTATATTAATATTATTTATTACCTGATTTATTTACATTTAACCTAGCTTTATTATAACAATTATATATTTAATTAAATATTTAAATTTATTTTTTAAATAATAAAACTATTAATAAATAAATAAAATTATTTTTAATTATAAAAATTAATTATAAAAATAATTTAAATAAATATTAACAAAGTATTAACAAGCGTAATATTAATAAAACATTAATAATTTAAAAATAAAATAGCTTAAATAGCTTAACTCTAGTTATTTTATTTATAAAGGCATTATTTAATATAAATTATAAGGGGTAGTTCCTGTAATTATATTTATATATGTAGTATATATTAAATATAAGTGCTGGTGGCCGAAGGCCGTTGCCGGCGGAGAGCTATTTATATACATATATAGCTATAGCCTCTAGCTACTGCGTGGCTAGTGCCTGCACCCCCCCTACAAGGTTGTGTTAAGTGCTGCGGCATACAGCTAAAATTTATTGCCTTTAATAGCCCTGCTTTTAGGTCCGCGGAGGTGGAAGCGTATAGAAGCGTACAAAGGCGTACGGAGGTCTGTATAGGCGTACGGGGGTCCGCGGAGGTCTGCGGAGGGCTGTGGCGGTTTGCAGGGCCGCGGAGGTTAGCGAGGGCCGCGGGGGTTGGCGTAGGTGTAGGTCTGTGTAGGTCCGTAGCGGCCGGCGAGGTCTGTAGAGGTCTAGTTAATAGCACCGGAAGTTAAAAGAGGTCTGGTTAACGAGGCGTTAATAAAGCGTTAACAGCAAATAAATAGTTTTATTATAATTATATTTATTATATAGTTTAAAATCTTAATTAGTTTATTTAAATTATATAATATTTATTTTTTTATATAGCTGTAATATAGTTTATTTAAATATTTTAGCTGTATAAATAACGCACGAATTTTTAAGTAAAGGATTTTTTTAAAGTTAACGCAGCGTAAACAGTATATAAATAGTATAGGCATAAATAGTATGTAAGCAGTACAGGCGTAAACGGGGTATTAACGGTTTAATTGCTTGATAGTAGTATTATTATATGTTTAGTTGGGTATTTGAATTTGCTTTTTAAATGGCGAAACTGCCGGCGAGCAAACAAAGTTGTTCTCGACCACGAGAATCAGCCGTGGGAACAACTTGAACAAACGTCGACAGGGCGTTAACGGGCGCAGCGTTAACAGGGCGTCGACGGTTCAGAAGTAGAATGGCTCGAGTGGCCTAGCTCCAGCTATTCTACTCGTGGAGGCACCACTTGACACAGATTATATGGGGTGTAATAACCTGTAATTGTGTTTATGTGTGGTATGTGTTAAAGTAAGTAGTGGTGGCCGAAGGCCGCCGCCGGCGGAGATCTATTTACGTACGTACACAGCCATGGCCACTAGCCACTGCGTGGCTAGTGCCTGCACCCCCCTTACAAGGTCGTGTTAATAATAAAACGCTTAGTCCTTAACTTATTTTATAAATATAAGGTTAATTAAAATAATATAATTAACTCGCGTTATATTAAACTTTTTTTTAAAAATATAAGCAGTTATAATTAAAATAAAAAAGTTGTTTAAATTTTTATTTTTTAAAACTTTTTTGTTTATTATATAATAAAATAAAGTATAAAATGTTTTATGTTTTAATAAAGTATTTTTAACAAGGACAAGTGTTTAATATATATTAAACAACTTTTTATATAATATAAAAGTAATTAAAAAAGCTGTACTAAATAAAAAAGCAAAAATAACTATTTTTTTTTATAACATATGTTAATTATTTGTTATATCTTTATGCTGTTTATTGTTTTCTAGTATTTCTTAGACTTTTTAAACAATGAAGTTTATTTTTTAGCTTTTTTTTCTAAGCGTATTAAAATACGGCTAGAGCGCGTAGCTATGTAGGTTAGTATTTAACATAGCGTTTAGATTGCTTTTAATATCTTGGGATTAAAAGCGTAACAGCTGTCCACGAAGCAGCATCAGGGCTAAAGCTAAAAAAGTAGCGTGTAGTTTTAGTTTATAAAACTAGCTTTAACTTTTAAAACCTTTATTTATTTCTAAGATAACATTCTTTATTTATCACATGTATAAATATATATTTTATACTTAAAGGTTTAAAACATTTAATATTTTATAAATAGTTTATATAAAATAATAAATTATTAATATAAAGTTTAAATAAAATTAAATTAATTTAAAAAATATAATTTAATTTTCTTTAAAACTTAAAATAATTTACTTTTATAAAAATATAATATAAAAATATAATATAAAAATATAATATAAAAATATAGTTAAATATTTTAAAAAGTCGGCGATTTAATTATTGTTTTTTAAGTAAAGTTATTTATATATAAAAACTATAATTTACCTGCTTTTAAAAAAAAGTTTAAAGATTTACATGGCTTTTTTAACTACATTAAAAAATTATTACTTTTAATTAAATATTATTCCAAGCTTAATATTTTACCTTTATAACATTATTATAAGCTAAGAACCACGTGTATTAAAGTTTAAGGCTTGTTACTAAGCTAGCTTTTTCTTTAGTTGCTTATTTAGTTATTCTTTTAACATATTAATAAGTCTTTTAATATCCTTAAAATATGCAGCGGGAAAATTAAAAAACGGAATAACTTCTACGTTTATAGTTAGCAGCGGCATTATTAGAAAGCCAAAGAATTTATAGTAGGTGTGGCGTTGGATCATGTAAAGCCCTAAGACCTTCTTGCCTAGTTCCTTGCACTCCTTAAAGCGTCGTTTATATGCAACACATTGTTCATTTAAATGTTGAAGTGTTGGTATGGAAGCCTCCAAGACTAGAGGTTGTAGCATCCGAAACTGGAGTCCTTTATACCACGTTTGCCCCATAAGGCGAAGAGGTTCTCCCTATAACATTTAAACAAGATCACTGATTAGGGTCATTTTTACAGCGTACATCATATAATTAACATAATAAAAATGCAAATCTAAATTATATAACTAAAGAAGTGGTATTAATACTACTAGCTTTATATAAAATATTATTAAAGTAAAAAAAAACAAATATTATTTAAGCAGTTATTATTACTAAAAGTAGATAACTATGGCGCGCGGCGTGGCTAAGGAACAGATAATAACGGTTGATTTCAGTTTTGATATAGTACCTGGGTAGCTAACGGTTGTATTATCTAATATTATACGGCTAGATGTTGGATCACCCCTAAGGGGTGTGTCTAACAGCACCAATAGGGGATACACCTCCAGTTGATTCGGTTTATCCATTTCTCTTATTTCGTCCTCGTGCCAGGTAAGGCATTAATCCAGCCTCAAATCGCTCGTTCCTGATAAGTGGTAAGTGAAGTCTAGAAGCAACCTAGGTCAGTACAGTACCTAAGTAGCTACAAGTGGAAGAAGGCTGCCTCTTTCACGAGCACCGTCTATCACATGGTTCTGCTGAGACGTAGAGACAAACCCCAGCATGCTTTCGGTACGAAGTAATTCACGCCGGGCGTGGCTTCCATGATCTCGAGTTCCGTCTTATTTGCGATCCATGTCAATAACTGAAAGGGTGCTGTTGCCGATGAGGCTGCCACGGCCAATTGGGGAGAGTCAACCACACCTCGTGGGATGCCACCGCATTACCCCATGCATGGCAAAGATCACGCATCCGCCCTCTCCAGCCCTCTAAGAAGCTGGGAGAGCGGGGCAACTTGAGCCTCAATCCCTCCCTAAGCCATTGGCTAGAATTGCATCATGCCGTGAGGCGCCATGCACGCCACCATGCTCGATAGGAGGCTTTCAGAAGGGTTTTTCCATTTCATCAACCATTTTTCGGCAGCAAGACAATATTATCATCGTTATCATTACCTAAAGGTACTGAAGGGCTATGTTTATCAGGGGGCGTTGTGCAAATCTGCTATGTATCTAACCTGCTTGATTCTGTGCAAACCGATTTTGAGGCCAATTAAAAGAGGACCTCCGGAAGTGCACTTCCAGTCCCAACGGCCTATCTCCTTCCGACGCATGAAGAAATTCTACGCTTCGAGTACCCCTCAATTCCCCGTGACACAGCCCCTATGCCTGCTCATAAATACCTCGGTTCCCTCTGTCGTGTTGTTCTGTCCTCGGGCACTATCTCTACGTCTTTGAACTCTTTACGACCCGAAATAAAACAATCATCTTTTCCGGCCCCGAGGACTTTCAAAAACAAGCGGCAAGCGTTTCGCCTTATTTGTTCTATTCAAACGAAGCACATACATAGCTCGAGAATGGCTTCCGACGGTACCACCACCGCCCCAAACTTCACCCCCTCAGATCTCACGCACCTCCGCCGCGCAGTCGCCCTAGCTGCGGAATCCCTAGCTGCAGGCGACGCCCCCTTCGGCTCCGTCCTGGTCTCGTCGTCAGGCGAGGTGCTAGCCGAAGACAGAAACCGCATCGCCACATTAAAAGATGCAACTAAACACCCCGAGTTCGAGCTCTCCCGCTGGGCCGTGGCTCACATTCCGTCGGCCGAAGAGCGGGGCACCACCACGATGTACACTTCCGGCGAGCACTGTCCGATGTGTGCTGCTGCGCACGCGTTCAATGGGTTGGGCCGGATCATATACGTAGCCTCCGGAGAGCAGCTTGCAGAGTGGCGGACGGAGTTTAAGGGAGAGCAAATACCAGTGAGGGTGGCGCCGCTTGCGGCTCAAACTGTCGCGCCGAACATTGAGGTCCTAGGCCCTGTTCCAGAACTGCAAGAGAAAATTCGGGAGATACACCGCGAATATGCGAAGAAGAATCCTCGGTATTAATGTGTACCCAAGTCTCGAATGGTTCCTGGTATTCAAGACAAAACTAAGTATTTTCCAACGTGGACATACAGCAAATCAGTTGGCAAACAGGATACCCAGAGTCGTTGCACTTGTCATTAATTAGAGTTTTAAATTAAAAGTCTATCTATTCTGATTGCCAAAACATTGACCAGAACCAATACATCTTACTTGTACTGCCTCTTCTATAGATGTAAGTCCTTCATAGTATAGTGTAGGTATCGTACTAACGCTGATTAATTGATTGATTCCTACTCGGTTTCAGTCGCTTTTTCATCCGCAGCTATGCCCGGCTAGCAGAGTCAGGCAAGAATCGCGCGCGTGAAGGGATTGTCACGGCCTTTGTCGGCACGAGCGCAGGATCGATTGGTCGGCCCAGGGGTGAAGGAGGGGGGGTGGTGCAAGTAGGCGTGGCATTATTCAAAGCAGTATGACCGGGCGGTTCGACGGTTGTGTTTTGTTTTCCTCAATACGGTGCACCTGTGGAGTCAACGTGCCGATGGTAAAACGGAGACCCGGCTATGGTGGGCCATACGTGCAATCTCCGACATTAGCAAATTCATCATTTCAGATTTCAGATTTCAAAAAAAGAAAAAGAAAACCCACTATAATTATAGAAAGGTAGACCACTAAATACGCTATAAACTTTATATAGCTACCTATATTGCCGAAGATTGTACGTATAGCTTTAACCTACCTGCGGCGACTTACACCTGCAGCAACTAATCTAACCTACCTTTGTAACAACCTAACCTATACCTGCGCATATATAAATCTATAAACCCCGCGCCTTACACATACTACTTAGTTTTATATACCTTAATATAAACTATATTTAATTAAAACTATTTGTTTTCGCAGACCTCTATGCTATAGTTATTAGTTAAGTATTAGTAAGTGTAAGCTAGGTAAGGCCCTAGGTTAACTTGGCTGTATCGTACGGTACGATCCGTACTATGCCTTCGTGGCAATCGTTATAGTGAATTTAGTAGTTTACTCTGCTATAATTATAGTGGGTTTTCTTTTTCTCTGAAATTATGAATTTGCTAATGTCAGAGATTGCACGTATAGCCCACCGCCGCAGCTGGACCGGCTCAGCTCGGTCGGAGTGGCGGTGAGATAGGATGCAAGTCTGAAAGCAGCATAGTGACAGTTTGGCTTTCCATGAAATGTGATTAATCGTCTTTGTTGATTCCCAATGGGCCAACCCGTCAATCTTCCCCGCCTTATCCGTTACGTCATTGTGAATGCCCTAGGTTTTTCTGTCTTTGCTTTGCTGCTTTAACATATCAGGTGTTTGGACTTTTCATGGTGGTGTATAGTACGTTGTACACATATGTATTTGAGGTACTGCCCTATATGTAGCTCTCCTTCTACAACAGTAAAAGGTACGCGTTAGACGTTTTTCCCTGGAGTCGCAAGGTAAAGGGACAAAGGGACTCGAAGTTTTAAGGCCTTGCGCAACACCAAGAGTCTATTTCCTACACTAGGTATACTAGGTTCAAGACAATTATTATGTAAGCCGTAAGTTGTAAGCTGTAGGGTTGTAACCTGCTGTGAGCTGTTCACGTAATCTATGACCACGGATATAACACCAGCGATATCTAACCATGCGTATTCCTAGCGTTTAGCGGGCTATGTACAAGGGTAAACAAGTACTCGCTCTCCATGTAATCCGTGTATATGATTACTTCCGGCCATTTTAGAAATGTCTAGGCCTGGCCGTCTCAATTACGATGCGTAGCTTCATACCTTCCAAACCAAGACCAATTAAGCTAAGACAGACTACATTATTCAATAGAATATGCAACGCTGTAGGTATACCTGAACTTCCATTACCTAGTTACGTTTTGGTTTCTTTTCCTACCTGCCATTTACTTCTTGGAACGAGGGGCGTATTCACGAAAGAAGATGCAACTTCGTACAAGCCACTCAAGCAACTTTATGGTACTGCTGACTATTGGTCTGTATTCCCCGCTTGCATTGCAGTTCCCTCCTACATCAGATATTAATGAGCGTGGTTCTAGCCTATTCAGTTAAGAGGCGCACCCTCATTGCCTTAGTTCTATACAAAACCTGAGCTGAAGAGTTTTTCAATTCTGCATACAGTATTAACAGATTTATATATAGAACGCTAACAAATCTGCTAGTATAACACGTTACATTAACAAAAAAATTAAAATGTCATGTTTTTTAATATAATACTTTACGAAATAAACTAAAAAAAATATATGTTATTATTTCGATTTTTTTGTTTTATATAACACTAGTTGTATATTTTTATGATTTTCCTGTAGCTTTTTATTTATTGTTGAAGTTTGGTTGATTTACATAAGAACCTCACCCACTCTGCCTGGGTCGCAGCATAGTGGGCCGTGAAAGGGGGGGGGGGAGGATGGGGGGGGGCTTACTTTATTTAAACAACGCAACGTTGTATCTTCGCTTTCTTTGGCTGCTGGACCGATATGCTTATATTAGTTTTGGCGTTTTAGAGCTTTTTTCTGCGATATTCTTTTCCTTGGCTGCGAATTATCTATTGGGTTTGATTTGCGTGTAATAGGTATTTTTTCTTCTCTTTTTTTCACCCTTTTAATATGATCATTAAGAACTGCCTCAGAGCACATGCTTTAACAACGTAATTTCCCTTGGAAATTCCTTGTTATATTCACTATTAAATATGACCACAAAAGTGCGAGGACCGACGTTTCTCCTTTATATGCAAGGGTAGGCAGGCAATAAACCATCAGAGGCACTCTTCATAAATCAATAGCAGACATCTCCAACAAGGGAAGGCATTTCTGCCTAATTTCAACCCGGTTTCTAATACAATATATGATCGTGTGTCAAGAATATTCGTTTATTCATTCAGGGTATCATATCAAAAGCTTGCTCCATAACAACTATTGTTGAAAAGAGCATGAACACATCGACTCTTGCAAATCGAAGAAGGCTACCTGGCAATGGACCGCTTATATATAATGCTCACATGTCGAAAGTATCCACCCCAACCCTGTCACCGTGCCTGGTTTGATGCCGTTCAGGTCATAGAGAGCATGTCATTAAGCCGCGTGCCCCTAAGTCGATAACCATGGCATCCGGTCTTAATGCGAATATCGGGCCCCTTCCAAACCCATGCAAGTCTATAAATGCAAGACGCCGGCTCCTAGGCTGTGACATAAGCACCAATCATGTAATTGGACGATCCATTTTATCGCATCATGGATACATCCCTTGACGCTTATTAGGTTTAAAATAACCCCTTACTTCAAGCCGTGGCCGAACGAGACCGGCCCTCCTTTTCCTTAATACGTCGCTTCTTCTTGGCTGACGGGCTAGAGTCATTGGACTGATGCTGACAATCTTCACAGAAGCTTCCATTAAGAACCTCTGAGAGAGCCTCTCGTCCTCGCTTCTTTGAGCCGGCCTCAGCAACTGGCGACGTTAGTTCTTCTTCGTAGGTATCCATGACAGTGTCCTCATAGTTGCCCACAATATCCGACCCAAGAGCCTTGCCTAACCGCTCTTTGAGCCCCAGAACGGGCCAGGCTGGAACACGGGTGTGCTCGACTATGACCTCTGAGTTACCCGTTGGTGCCTTATCTGGTTCGTGGAACATAGAAAGCAAAGCCCCAGGCACTGTCGCGGAATAGACAATGAAGGCATGGTCCTCCTCCGCTATCGTCAATAGACGGACCTTGACGTCACGAGGGACAAACCCTGTGGCGCTCCTCGTGTTCTTGTACACCGACTGCTGAGCTATGGCTATCATGACACCGAGGAAGTAAGGATCCTCATCCGCATTCTTTGGTGTAAATGCTTTTGCGCGGCGTGATTGCAGCCGAGAAACGGGTTCATTAGGCAGCCCGTTCGGGCCCTTCACCATCCTAAAGAAGTTCTTTCGGAGGTAATCGACATGACTACGGCTAACATAGGCCAGGACCGGCGAGGTATTAGCAGTCATACCTATCGAATAGCTAGCCGCAAGACTAACCGGCTGGCTTGCCGCCAGGGTGGTAGCAGAATTGAACGACGCAGGTAGTATGGTGGCATTCGGATCCACATCGTGCCATAGGAGTTGACAACTCGCAGCTGCATGATAATAGTATTGACCGAATAATATATCCAGGTCGGGGTAGAGTAAGGGATCCGAGAAGCAGAGAGGATAGAATTCGGACAATAATGCGGCCATCGCTGCATCCTTCTCGGCGGTATCTCTCACTGTGAGCGGCTTGCGTGTAGCCATGAGAATATCAAGAGATTTGCCGATGAAAACAACGGTCTGTGGTATGCTCGGGGAACGCCGGGGCGGCGATGATGGCGATGACTTTGAGGATGACTTTGGGGTTGGCAATGAAGGAGGTGTTGGTGTTGTGTGGGGAGGTAGTTGTATGAAGCGGCAACCTAGGAGCCTCGTGTGGAGGCCTGTCCAGTACAGCGGACGTAGGAACAGGGGAACGCCGGCATGGTCATGCATTATATCATAGAGCGACCCAATGGCCGGGCGTATGGGCGGCCGACGCAACTTTCTGCGCTTTGTCGCCTTGGTGACTTTGCGCATTCTGCCTTGTAATATTGACTCGCTCAGTGCCTTCATGGTCGTAGCGGTCTGGGTGTTCTCTGCGCCTAGCGGTGGTGGTAGTGTCAATCAAGGATTTATGCAAACAGAATGACAGACAGAAAGAATATGGCCCATTAAACTCACCGGCACAGTGATGCAGCGCTTTTAAACAGGAGAGGAGAGAGCTCGGTTTCACCACAAGGAGGTTGAGGGGGAACCCACTGTTGCACGTCCAGCCGCTTGGAATGATAGGTGTAGCTTGAGTGTGCGACGCGACCTGACACGCTCGGTGGCAGTCGGCGGTAAAATAGGGCAACGAGAGTGGTGGAGTGGTAGAGTGGCGTTGGTGTGGGAGCCCGAGGTCATTCGTTAGTGGGGGGGGGAGAAAAGACGCGACTAGGAGGGGGGCCAGCGAAGGGGCGAAGGGAGGGGAGAGGCGTTTTATCCTTTTCGGGGCGTAGAGTGAGGTGCCACTGTTGCGCGAGAGCAGGTGACTTCGGTGACTTCGAAACGCGACCGGAACACAGGCGGGCTGCAGACAACACCCCTTGCTGGATGCGGTGCCACAGAGAGGAGCCAGCCATAGAACCTGGCTTGGCGCTGTGCCACCCCCAATAGGTAGTGCTAGCGTGGCTGAGATTCTCAAATGGTGCAAGGCAGCAACTTGGGGAGGTGGGTACCTACATCATGTACCTAACCTTACATATATGTATACTACACACTTGTATACATACTGTACATAGTACGGCCAGGCAGGCAAACCTCAGGAGTACGTACCCTACGATAGGTACAGAGAATCTAGCAGCGAGCCGCGGTTTATCCGCCCCACACCTAGTGACGTCTACCCGCCTCCCTACCTAAGGTAGCCTTATCCTGGGAGAGCCCCTCCACCAACCACAGTCGAGCTCTCTATCCAACCATTATCGTAAACGAGCCTCGATATAAACGGAACCCAAACTTGAGCAGCGCCATCTCTCGGGGGGCGAACCATTGTTGAGATGCCGGTACGTATGGTATTCGCTATGGATGCACCAGGCGAGCTCAGCCATGTGCTGTATGCTGTGCGGTGCATGATTCAGTACGGGGACTTTCGTGCCTTACATGCAACCAACGCCCACGATATACCAACGCCGGTGCAAGGGCTTGCACAGGGCGGCACTAGCAACCAATAGATTGAAACCTCGTTCCCAACACCCAGCCCAGCCCGAACCGTCCGCTAATGAGCCGAACCGCAACCCACAGGCCTACAACTCCTTTTTCAACGAAGACCAGGACGTCCCACGTCTCATCGGCAACGTGCCGCTCCTTCCCCTCCGCACCAAGACGCGGGGGCCGGCGTACGTCCTGCCTTCGCCGAACCCGCCGCTCCCTCCCAACGAGTCGCCCGAGTCGGGCACCGAGTCGTACGACATTCTAGACGAGGCGCTGCTGCTGTTCCGGGCCAACACCTTCTTCCGCAACTTCGAAATCCAGGGACCCGCCGACCGCCTGCTGATCTACGGCATCCTATTCATCAGCGAGTGCCTCAGCAAGATCCGCCCCACCCACGGCATCCGCGATGCCACCAAGGAGGTCATGAACACTGCCCTCGACCTCAACTTCTCCATACCCGGCGACCCGGGCTTCCCTCTGAACCAGGTACGTCTCATCCTTGTCCAGCCCGATACACAAACTGACGGCGTATGTTCACCCGCAGATGTACGAACCTCCACGCGACCGCCAAGACGCCGAACAGCTACGGCAGTACCTATCCCAAGTGCGACAAGAGCTCGCGACGCGGTTACTAGCGCGGGTATATGAAGATAGTGAGGACGGGAAGCCGAGCAAGTGGTGGCTAAGCTTTACGAAGAGAAAGTTTATGGGTAAGTCTTTGTAGTAGGATGGAAGGGAGGATAGAAAAAAACTGGGAAAGGGGGAGGGAGCGAGGACGTTTTATATCAGATAAGAAAATCGAGACGAAGACCACCATGGCACGCTAACCTACCAGTGATTTATGATTTATGAATTGCGTTGCGACCCATGAAGTTAGATGACTACGTTGAAAATAAACAGAGCGCCTTCCTCATGTCGAAAGGGGTATCTTTGCATTTATATTTATTGTCCAAACCTAAAGTGCACCCCCCGACGTCCTCGACGAGAGGAGTCATATAGATGGCAGTTTCAATGAAAATGCTAGGGTATAGATAATTATCATGCTGCGCCTTGATCATCGACCTTACGCTTTCTTGACCTTAGTTTCCCTCTAGCTTCCACCTTGCCCTCGGCGGGTTTCACTCTCCATGCAGTGAAGACATACCCCTCGGCGCCACCCTTGCCCGACATCATAGGATGTGTCCGCCCGGGCAAAACCTGCCACTTCCTGACGCGGCTGGTCTGGATCGAGGCACCGAGAACGAGCGACGGATTCAATGGGAAGTCCTCGTTGCCAGCCCATTTTTCCTGTTCCTCGAGAGTCTTGTCCGCCAAGCCATCGGGCATATTCGTGGCCCACGCAGCACGGCGTCCGATGCTGTAGCAGTCGGCGAGCTCTGTCAACGGCTCGACAGACGGCGAGTATATGGCGATAGGGGCGCCGCCCGCCAGTAGGGGAACGGCATGGCGCATGATTGAGATGGGATCCATCGAGCTAGCTACCACGAGCCCCGAAAACTCGCCCTTCCGGGTCGTGTCGATGATGTGCCGAGCCTTGACCCACCGCTTGCGCTTGCGGTGGTATGTGCTTCGGCGATTCGTCTTCCACGAGTAGATCTCCTCGGGCGTGGCGATGGGGGGCGGCGAGTTGTACGTGCTGTCCAGCTCCGGTTCTAGTAGCTGGAGCCAAGATAGGGTCATGAGGTGCTTAGTGAGCGGGTGATATGACGCGTGAGTTGGATTCGTGGTATCGAAATCGTAGTATCTAAGAAAGCTGAGATTGGGTTGCGCATTTGAATGTATGTGAGTTATGGTATTGGCGTGCGCATATGGCACGGCGTCGTCTTTGCGGTGCTTTTCATGCTCGGGTCGTTTATGTGATGCTTGTGGCGACTTTGGTAAGGGTACTTCCTTGGGCTCTGGTTTCACCTCGGAGCCATCATTCTGCTTCACGGGGGGTTGAGAGGAACCCCCTTCGTCTTTTCGTAGGGGCGGTTGTCCAGTGGCTGAGCTCCCTTGCTTAGAATTCGAATGTTTACCTGTTCTCTGCTCTCGATTCAGCTTATCCGCCTCGGAGGCGTAGAGAATTCCCATTCGTTCAGCCATAGCGGCGACGAGAAGACCGCCTATGTCATCCACCACAAGCCAACGGCCAGGCGCTGATGTCTGGACCAGTTCGGGTTCCTCCATATCCGTATCTTCCCCACCCTGCTCTGTCTTGGCCGTTGGTTGTACCTCACATGGATCTGTGCCACCGAAATGGACGTTCGCCCAGCATCCCAAGAGTCCAATCATTTCTTCCCTCATTTCCATTATCTTCGAGGCGTCCTTGTCCTCGAGGGTCCAGTAGTCGAGCATCGGTATATCTAGCGGCAGTACAGAAAAACGCCGTATGTACTTGCGCGTTTTAAGGAGTTTATATTTTGCAAGAGAATACTCTGTTTTCTGATCAATAGCAGTGTGCGAAAGCATCAATTTCGCGATCAATGCTCTCCCCGCGTTGGTGCCGTCTTTTTTCAGAGCCTCGATCTCGTCTAGAGTAAGTGTCTGGCGCGCTGAGGCGTCGATCTCGGAACTGTCTGTGGTGGCAACTATGGCACCGGAATCAGAGTCGACTAGGGAGTACTCAACCCCCGCCGGAGTAGCGCTCTCGACGCCCTCAGCTTCGGGGGCTGGTGTTGCATCTTCTGAGGTCGGTGTGTTTGCACATTCAGCGAGGACATCGGCATAGAGTTCATCGGACGGCACAATGCGGAGCCGGTTGAAATTCTCATTCGGCTGTCTGTCTTGCAGCTCATAGGTGAGGTGGTACGGGCGCTGGATAATGAGGTTGGTCGGGAAGGACCCGTATTTTCCTAGAGATATGGTGCTGGAGAAGAAGCAACATCAGCAGGGGGTCTTGGTGGACCTACGACGCCAGCACGGAGACAAAATATTCAATCATACGTATTTGGCGCAACTTGGAGTACTCGCAAATTGCCTGACGGAAGTCTGAGGGCTACCCAGGAATTGGGCTGCACCAGCGAGTGCATGTCGGCGGACGATTGGGTTTTACTGAGACTGATGTTGACGGGGAAAAAATAATTTAGATAGCTGTTGTTGTTATAGCTTACACCCCGCCAAACAACGCCCGCCGCACAGTGGACCGGCCCACTAATGCCGGACCTCATGTACCCCACCTTTCACCCCCAGTTACCTAGTCGGCGCTATACGGAGTACCACCCTCGGATATTGATCTAACAAAACGTGAAGCTAAACTTATTTTTCGGCTAAGAAACAGAATCTAAGATATGTAGTTCAAGAAGCTTGATAGATGTTGTATGGCTAAAGAGAGAGAATACAATAATAGGCCCAAAAAGAACAGGGATATAGATACATCAGATTCCGCTTCCAACGGTGAGTAGAAGAAGAGATGCGCGCGTTGCTATCTATATAGGTGATTTATCTCTTAATAATGCTGCTCGATGTAGATAGATGAGGCTAATTATGGGACAATTGATAGGTAAAGGGGATTTTGGAGAACTGCTGTATATGAAAGTGTACTGTAATTAAAGGGTGAAAGGAAAACACGGCCGGGGGGTATACTCAGTAATAGAACTTTTTTTTGTGAACTTATGTGCTTCGGTATAGAGCGGTACCTTTTTTCTTTCGACGGAGCATGGTGGCGTGGCGCACTTTGAAACCTGTCATTCTATTCAATTATCTCGGGCTTGCTCTGGGAGGTAGCTATGGCGCGCTTGATTTTTTAGACAGACATCTATAAAACCAACTAAACATGATAGGTTTTCTGGAATTCTGCAAGTGAATCATTAATCCTAAATAAAAACTTAGGACGCAGGCAGTTATTGCGTAGAGCTGGTGTGCGACGAATGACTTCAGACGGAGGACCGGCACAAGAGGCAACATTGCACAGCATAATTATTGGTTCTGAGTATCTTGACTATATTCTGTCCAATGTCAACTTGCCTTAAAAGCGGTTTGTGGAATATTGACTTGGCTCTCAAGGACACAAGCGATATAAATACGTGGTATATGTGCGAGTAAGCATGGGCATTAGGTAAGTACCTTCATCTTAACTTGTGCTCTCGACCCGCGTGCTAATACCTCAGAAGCACAAGATCTATTGGTTATTTGAGGTGGATGGATTATGGGTCCATCTCTCGTACGGCAGCCTCGTATGCCACGATTAACTTCCAATCAGGATGTGGAATAGGGGGGCCTTAAAGAATCCAACTCGTTTGGGCGAGCCGACCATTCTGGACTTGCTTCGATGAGCCGGCAAGTTTTCAATGCTACCCAACCATAGGATGCTGGCTCGTCCGACTCGTCGAGAGGACCGACTTTGTTACTAAGGATCTAGCTCGATTACTTTTCTATTCAGAGAATCCTATAGTACCCGTGGTCTTCCGTGGATATTATATAAGATTAAGGCTAGCTAGTAGGGGGAAAGATGCTGATTCAAAATGGGAATGAGTCCAGTAAGTTAGCCACCATAAACCCACCAAGACAGCACACGCGAATTAAATAAATGATATGAAGACAAGTTGTTCCCATATTGAAGTATCATAGTGTAATTAATGATAGCTTTCCCAATTATAAATGAGCCATTCAACAATGTAATTATCTATTTGGCTAATTGACTCTCGGGGTACCAAAATTTCAAGGCGCTTTTGCCAATACCAACCTCCTCGAGGATTGCGTCTATTCCCTTGGACAGAGCCGTTCTAGTTCTAGGCCATCCAATCTATCGAGGTCAATGCTCTCGTTGAGGCAGGCTGTAACTCGTCGCGTTCATCCCTGGCGGAATGCATTGTGCGTACGTCAACAAATAACGGCCCATTCGATATCACAACCAGCGCAACGAGAAGATTTCTGCATCTCCATTCAGATAAATGGTCTTCAATCTCCCATTTGACAATATTCGGATAAAAGGACTTTATGCCGTCCCATAGCAGCTTATAGCGATATCCATACTTGGGATCTTTTTAATACCGCGGTGCACATGCCATAGCGATAGATAGTCTTCTGGAAGGAGGTAATTATAGTTTTTGAGGACAACTATGTCCCGTTCTCCAAAGCTAAAGGCATCTTCGGAGCAGGTAATCAATTGTTGCATGATGTCTTAGTTACAATTTTGATGCCGTCACAGATTTGAAGATTCAGTGTAACCATTTAATCGTCTTATACGGGAAAAATATTGCGCTCAAACTTAGGATAAGACGTTTGCGCGACCTGGCCGTCCGCGCACCATGCGTTGATGCCTGGCTTGCTCTTTAGATTACCCCCTCACTTTGTAGTACTCCGGCCATCCATCTCACAATAGGCATTAAACAAGATCTAATGGGTAGACTAAGTACTTTACTTGGTTCGCATTTGGTTAGAAGGGGGTGACCTGAATAGCTCAGCCATGAAAGGTCGCAGGAGTAAATGTGGGTTGGTGGGCTACTTACATGGCTGCCTCCACCCCTATTGCAACCACACGCGGTTCGGTCCCAATTATACAACTATTTGTCAACGTTAAAAACTTAATAGAACGATTTTTTATATTTATTAAAGCCTGTGCAGACAACTTTATACCACAGGTTTTATCCGAACAATTTGTTACACAGCGCATATGATGCGTGGTTATAATTATGATTTAGGACAATAGGCGTAAGTACTACAAAAAGTCGTTGGAGCTGGGATTGAAAGGCGTTGGGGGTTAGAAACTAGATCGATGATTAGATATTTACAAAGTTTAGCACTTATTGTACGTTAAGCCAGCAATAGGAATGGTTCCCTAGTGCCAGGGTCTCTGGGGTGGAAGGTATGCAATGACTTCTATTGATGCTACACGCGCGACTTCTATCTGTATACATACCTGCCCTTTGTCTAGATACTAGGTAAACAGCTATAAATCGTCTAGCAGAGGTCTTTGCAGAAAATTGTATGTTTATATTTGTAACGGAGTAAAAACGACGCCGTTAATACCCTTTCGAGTATTAACGGTATATATAGCTCCACACCACCGCGACAATATTTATATTCATCTCCTATCTATTAAAACCAACATCTTCAACTTCTATGACTACATGACACTTAACAGACTTATCTAGTCTACCAATATTGACCCATGCCATTGTGTTTCTAACCCAGGCGTTAGCTCAAGTTGGCACAAACCGGTTTCACGGGCGCGGATGAGACCAACAGTAGCCAACTCTGTTGGTAATATTAAACTCTAGAGACTGTCCGAATGTCGGTGGGATAGAGGCAGATCTCGGTAGCAATTAGCTTGCCAATCTTGGCCTTGAGTATCGTATGCTCGGCTTCGCGTGATGAGTCATGACACAATGGCAATAGAGAATCGCTTTGCCGTCCACTTTCTCCCAGCTTACATTAAGTACACATGCATATCCTAAGTATATTTATATTTCTAAGTTACAGCCTCAAGATGCAGGAAGACTTATTGCTGTCTCAATACCTGCGCACTAGGTATTTCAAGTTATGGTAGCGTAGGATCGATAATGGCTATCAATTCTCTTTAAGTTTCTACACAAAGCAGCTAGACCCTTGAGAATATCGCAAATATTCTATGCAACAAAGAAAAATTCATTGGTATACTAGTACTACGGGGTATGATATCAATCAGTTCAACGCCTTTGCATCTCAACTTGCTAGACCGCCTGAACGCCGTCTATGCAACAACAAGAAAGAAAGAAAAAAGATCCGTTGGGAGAAGAAGGAACCCCGTCAACCACAAAAGGAAAATATTCATGAGCCCCAATCTTTTGTCTTTTAGTCTCCGTACATGTCAAGGACTCGTTACGAGTGACAATGATACCGATCATCTGTTCCGGCGCTCGTTGTTCACAGAGCCGCCGTCGGCACCATCCCGTCGAGCCACCTCGTTGCCGCTATTCGGGAGCTTTCCGAACTGCCACTCGGGGAGAGTGATGCCAGTCTGGTCGTGGATGGTGGACATTAGGGGTGGGAGAAGCTGGTAAACGTTGCGCATGGTAGCTGCGCTATCCTGGCCGCCACTTCCACCAGCGCTTCCGCCCGCCTCGGCGCCTGTGTTCCAGACGCTGATCTTGGGCTGCATGCCCTGCACGGCAGCGGCATTGGCCTTGGCGAGCGCGACGTACGTGCCCTTCTCGATCATCATGTACCGCAGGAGGTTGTCGGGTCCGCCGAAGGCCTGGCCGAGCTTGGCGTACGCGTCGGCCATAGCTGTGATACCCTCGGCCTCTCTGAGCTGTTTCTGCAGGTTGGCGTCGGCCACCATGTTGGCCTTCTCGAACTCTGCCTTCGCGGCGGCTTCGATCTCGTACGCGCTTGCGTCGGCGGCCTGCTGCTTCGCCTCGCGGGCGATGGTGGCCTTGACGACGTCGGACGCACGTAGACGCTCGAGCTCGGCGGCGGCACGCTTGACCTCGACATCCTTCTTCAAGTCTTCGTCTCGGGACTCGGTCGCACGAGTCGCTTGGATGCGGGCAATCTCCACATCTCGGTTAAGATTTGTCTTCTGCGTGGCCAGGTTGGCTTCGGCAGTGGCACGCTCGATGTCTCGGTCAGTCTTCTGCACCGCTGTCTCGGCGTTGATCTTGGCGATTTGTCGTTCCTGGTGACCGCGTCTGTCGGCTTCACCCACGTTTCCTCGCAGCTGGGCGTCTGCCACATCGATACGAGCCTGGTTCGTGGCGCCCTCGTGGGCCTTCTGCGAAAGCGATTGGAAGTATGTGGATCCAACGGCATCTTTGAGCTCCTTCACGTTGGCGTTGTAAATCTTCAAGCCGAACTGGTCCAGCTCTCCCTGGATGTTGCGGAAGATACGGCGCTTGAATTCCTCTCGCTCGGTGAAGATCTCCTCCATCGTCATGCTCGAAACCAGCACTCGGGTCTCACCCTCGATGATGCCCTTGACGATATTCTCGAGGTATTGTGTCCCTTTCTCCTTCTCCGACGAGTCTGCTAGGAGCATGGCGTACTTCATGAGGGCATCGCCACGGTCCTCGTCGCCGGCATGCTGGACCCCGGAACTGGCATCGCCTCCGAACCGGGAATTGGCGCCACGCGCATTGACATCACTTCAAACGATAAGCATTCCATACGTGCGTCGATTGGCGAAAGCGCTTCTGACTTACGGGCCGATAGTGAATACTACTGGAAGCAAGAACTGCAGCTTCTCCTTGGTCATCGCTGGTGGCTGGTCAGCTGGGAGTTCCCCAGACCTCCGATTGGAGTATGGTGTAGAGTAGCCTACCTTGCAGGTTCATAGCATAATCGTGGGGTTGTACGGAGAAGCGCGTGCACCTTTGGAAAGGCCACACCCATGCAGTTTTGGTGATGAGTACATTTTTGATGTTCATGCCAGTGATGGCAAGGTACTTTTGGATTCAACCGTCAGTAGCTGTTCTTCGTTGTCGCATTTTTACGTGCGGGGGCAAACACGGGTAATCTAGCCCCTTTCGCTCCTGGTGGGAGCCGAAACGAGAGGTGGGAAATTCCGAATATCTTACCTCATCTGGTGCAGCGATTTTGTACGACATGTTGGCGATGTGTAGAGGAATGAGTTGAATCAGGTAGTTGGCGTCTGATAATGGAGAGGTCTCTCTCCTTTAGAGGCAGAGTATGAGATAAAGTCGAGGGCAATGAATCAAGTTAGATAATTCAGCTATCGTCAAGGTACGATAATAGTAAAGTATAACGTGGGTTGGAGAGAGGAGTTCCAAGTTATTACACCAACTTTGATTTTCTGGGAGGTAGCTCCCTATTTATACAAGGTTTCAAAAGATAAAAAAGTGCCCATGAAAGGACTGCACAGGTGGTGACCGATGCAAACCTAAAGGAGCGTTGGGGCTGTGCTAGGTAACGGTAAGTACTACTGTAGTTAGTACTTACCTGGTGGCTAAACAGATGCATTATAATACGGGCCAATTCGATAGGCATTAAATGTCTTGGATTCATGAACCTTGGCGGCAATCAGGGATTACCTAAGAGGCCTGTGAGATTGGGTTGACACATTGGGCTGATGGTCCATTAAAACGGGCATCGGTTCAGCTTCCCAGCCGGACACCGAGTTGCCTCGCCTAGCCTGGACCGCTACAGTCGGTCCCCAGGTACCTACCTAAGGTACTTGAGAAAATAAGCACAAACTACGGTACCGAGGTGGGAGTAAACTATACCTAGGTAGGCAAGCAAGTGCCCACCCTGTTTGTTTGCCCCTTTGTTGGGCTCTCTTGAGTGCCTGGCTAGCTATGGAATGTGTAGATTCCTGCAATACGCCGTATGGGACACACTGTAAGTTGCTTGGGGATGGATGGATCTCGGGCGGGAAGCCGGTCTATCGGGGCCGCTGAACGCGATCAATACGGGGGCCGGGCCAATCGCATCAGGCACCTGCAGGGTCTGGAAGGCACATTGCGACAGTGAGCAGGAAGCTAGTAACACTGTGCACTAGACCTAAACAGATGGTGTTTTAAGCCACGATCAGGGAGTCACCCGACCTCTATCCCTAGCTTTGATCGATTGATCGTCAGTATTAATTATGTACCACCTTTTAGCAACTTTCTTACTGACTGACACAGAATATACACGTAGTCTTTTGCCGCCGTTGGGGGAGCTCCGACTGGACCCGGTTTACCTGACTTCTTTCGGGCATTGCCCCCCAGATCACCCTACCACGTCGAATCATATGATGTCTGTGCGACTTGCATACCGGGCTTCAATGTGCAAACCGGCAATCTTGATGCTGCATGCGTACAGCAGCTATCTGGTGCTGCAGTAGGAACGTTTCTGTCGCACACCAGCTCAGGTCAGCATTACCGCGTGGCGTCCGCCAATGCAGGCATCTTGAGCTTCCAATTTCCAATCGCCAAAAGAGAAGGATAAATACGGTGCCACGTGCCCCTTCCTCTGGGGCATTCCATGAATTCACAAATTCACCAGGACGAAAGCAACACCGAGCCAGTTTGCCTAGCAGTCATATCTTATCTCGCTTGTTGCGGCCCAGCTCGGCTATGTCGGCTAGGTGCACCCTGCTGAACCCGTTAGCACCCACGGCTGAATGCAAGGCTGAATGTTAGTTGAACTCTGTCGGTGAGATGGATGGGACTTTTACTTATCATACCTAGCGTGGGTTAATTCATAGACGAGGTAGATATACTAGGTAGATATACTAGGTAGAATAGTAGTAGCAGCAGGAGTGAGGTGCATTGCTGACGCATCCTTAACCGATCAAAAAACAGCCAGAGATACCTCCGTCATATGCAGGGTCTGATACGGGGAGCTACTGATGTCTTGCAGAAATGACCCACCCACAAACAATACCCCCGCCGTCCCATTCCTTCTTGTGGCTGTGAAGTCCATATAACTCCACTTGGGCCACACCACGACTTCCTTTCAATTGACCGAAGTCCCTTTGAGGAAGTCTTCTGGAATTATTCTGCCAGTTGGCTGCCCTCTTCCCCACACGCTAACCTGAACCTCAGGAACCAAGGACCTATTCGGCGAGCTGCGGTGGTACCACTCATCCCTGGATAGAGGCGGAGCGCTGCAGCCTCCGCCCGGTGACAGCCTAGTTGTTAGACTTTAGACTTTGGGCATTAGGCCCAAGACCCAAGACCCAAGACCCAACATCCAAGACCTCATCCAAGACCTCATCCAAGATTGAGACTCTGACTCTTCTATCCTTTAGGCTTTGAAATCAGACACCATCAACATGGACTCCAAACGAAATGCCGATGAGGAGCTTCCACCTCCGTATAGTGTGCATGCCGGTGACCACGTCTCGGCTCCACAAAGCACACGAGATGCCTCGTTCACTTCCCATCTACAGCAACATCTTACATCGTTGCCAAATCGCATTCGAATGAACCGAGAAGCCCGCTCGGTCCAGCAATCACTTGATGACGCTTCTCTCCTAGATCTTCTATTACCTGAAGTCGATGACTTTTTATCGTATCTAGGTGGACTACACAACACTCCTAAGCTTTCCCATTTGACACTCGTTCCCGAGACGGCGATAGCCCAAAATGCTGTCCTGAGTGGCATGGAAGAGATGCGCCAGCGGGGTGAAATATCTCGGGTGGTACGCGTGAACATAAACCCAAACCTCGGCGAGAAGAAATCAACATCTACACGCGACTCTAACCAGGGCGTGAGCACTAGCCAAGACTGGTCTGGCCGAGAGTTTAGCGACTGGGGGCGGTTTGGTGATTCTACATCGAGTACTGATCCAGCACAAGCACAAAACATGCTATGGTGGAGAGACGAGGATATGGCACATCGACTAGCGCGCCATCTACAGCCCCCAGCGGAGCCTGTCGCTCTTCAGACACCCGTGCAGACAACCGTCGAGGAACGTCTACCGGCCGAGAAGCCAAAGAAGGGATGGTTCTGGGGCAGGAAAGGCAGTGCATCTAGTAGCACATCCACATTCGCAACCGAGACTGTGCAAGCGGATGTAGAATCATTCCCAGGGAGAGATAGTATCACACAAGCCACAGCACGGAAGGGTCGGGAACGAGAAGGTAGCGGTGCGAGGATGACGGTCACGGCGGAAGAAGTCGCTTTTCGAATAGAAAATGATCTGGGCATCGTCGAGAGCGCCCGTGGATGGGCTGTGGTAGTGGCAGTGCATGTTAAAACATGACTTCAACTATCAAAGTCCTTCTAATATATGGAGCTATATATGATAATTGCTTTGATGTTTTTAAATTGCTAAATAGAGATTACCTTTTACCACCTAACCCATACATATCACGCAAGTCCACGTTCGCCTTATGAAGGCGGCGGAATTGGCAAACACTGCCTAGCAATTCAAACAAGACTCGTGGGCTTCGTTATATAATACGAAGCACTGGTAGACAAATACTTGTATAGGCTATAATATGTAGTACTGGTACTCTTATATATTTAAAAATATATATATCATTATTTTTAAATAGTCCACTTCCAACGCCCCGAATTGTCCTGCGCACCCATCGCCATCTGTAAACGTACAAAGGGGTAAGAAGAAGAAGAATAAATGAATGGAGGGCCGGCATACTTACAAGATGCTCGATATCCTGTATGTGTGACCTCTTGGCTTACAGCTAAGCCCCGTGGCTGATACCCCACAATCAAAGCCTTACGAGTTCTGACCGGTCAGAGTGCACCTTTTCACCCCGGCATGGATTGTTAGAATAAGTGAGTAAGGTACATTCATATCTCCTATATATAAGTGCCGACAGGTCCCCGGACTCTTCTGGGTCCTTTCTCTTTCTCTCTTTATCCTGAATACAACCACTCATCTGCTACACTTGTACATATCTCCACTACATTTGGCAGAGATGATGCTAGTTTCATCCGACGCAACATAGCTTCGCGGCCGTCTGCGCTCTCTCTATCGTGACACTAACGGTCCGAACTACTCGGCCTCGGTGTTGCACGATGCGGCTATTACAATGCGACAACGCAGGCAATTACACCCTTACCCAGTACTTGACTCCCGACGAAATTCCTCCCTACGCGATCCTTTCCCACACATGGGGATCCGACGAGGTAACCTTTGGAGATCTAGCGGATACACAGGATCGGTGGTATCAGAAGGCCGGCTTTGCTAAGATTCGATTCTGTGCTGAGCAAGCGAGACGGGATGGGCTGCAATACTTCTGGGTCGATACTTGTTGCATCAATAAGTCGAACAGTGCCGAGCTGGTAGAGACCATCAACTACATGTTCCGGTGGTATCGCGCTGCGGAAGTATGCTATGTCTACCTCTCCGATGTCTCCAGCTCCGTGGCGGTTGGGGCGCAGGACGGCGCAGCAGCCTGGGAGACAGCCTTCCGGGCCAGCCGTTGGTTTACTCGCGGATGGACGCTCCTGGAACTTGTCGCCCCAACGACGGTGAAGTTTTATTCTAGGGAAAAGACTTGGCTAGGCGATAAGCAATCTCTAGAGCATCAATTACGCGACATTACAGGCATCCCTGAGAGTGCTCTCCGCGGTACTCCTCTCTCCGACTTTACTATCGCGGAACGAGAAGCATGGGCCAGTAACCGCGAAACGACAAGAGAGGAGGACATGGCGTATTCACTCATAGGCATATTTGGCGTTGTTATGCCGCTAGTATACGGCGAAGGGCGGCAAAACGCGCGAAGACGGCTGCGGTTGGAGGTGGCTCGGGCCGGGGGCTGGGCGATTGACGACGTCTCTATCCCCTTCAGTCTCTCTGATGTTCCCGACATTCAGCACTTCGTTGCAAGAAAAAAGGAATTAACGGAAATGTGGAAGAGACTAAGGCCGGATGGAAGACGTCACGTCGTTATTCTCCACGGCCTCGGTGGTATTGGCAAGACACAACTCGCAGTTACATACGCGAAGCGGTATAGATACGAATATTCTGCCATATTGTGGTTTAACATTAAGGACGAAACGTCCATCCAGCAGAGCTTTGCCAAAGTGGCGAAGCAGATACTGCAGCAGCATCCCAACGCCAGCCGATTGAGTGCTTTGGACCTACAGCAGGATCACAAGAAGGTGGCCGAAGCCGTGAAGGCCTGGCTCGACCTGCCAGGTAACACTGGGTGGCTTCTTGTATACGACAATTATGACAACCCGAAATTGGAAAACGGCATAGACAACGAGGGAATTGATATCGACCAATTTCTTCCTAAGGCGTCTCAAGGCTCGATTATCATCACGACGCGATCCGAACAAGTTGATTTAGGGCATCATATTCAGGTCAAAAAGCTCGAGTCAATACACGATAATCGTGAAAAGGGGGTTGAAGAGGGTCGCGATGATTTAGAGGATGAGTTCCTATGGGATAATATGTCGACAACCTCAACGCTAGTTCAGAGTTCTGCAGACGAGGCGGTAAATCCGGCTCTAAGCCACATTATTTCCTTTTTCCAGGACGATCCTAGCTTGTTTCCAATCCTTCACGCCGCAATGCAAAGGCCAGGCGTTGGGCTCGACAGATTTCGGCGCATTCTAATTGGAATACTACGATTTTTTGCCGTTGAGTTGGCGCAGGAAGCAGAAGATAAGAATCAGCAGGTTAGTAATGGGAGTCGTATATTGTCCTTTTGCCATGATTTAAGGCCATGAAGCAGCTAGGCTTCGAAATTTTGCCCCCTCCACCAGTTTAGACCCCAGACCGGCAGTCGGTATTATTGCAAGCAGGGTTGCTGACTAAGTTTTGCAAATAGTCTTCCGCTAATTTTATTAGAAAATATCGTCTTATCATTGGATCTACTATCACAGCTATTACAGCACGCGTTGCGGAAGCGGCCTTGAAGCCCATCGAACTCGAACAAGTCTCACTCGGAGACGAAAATGTGAGACTAGACGTACTTGAGGACGCCAACGGGGATGGAATACTTGACCAAGAACGAGAAGAATTAGATGACAGTGAGGATGATGACAGAGCCGAGAACCATGTTGAGGTAAATGTTCAGTTCGAGGACGTTACCACTTTCATTCGTTCGAGCAAAGCATTCGAGCAAATGTTCAAAAGATTGGCGGACCTCGCATACCCTTCGTTTCGTTCTCGTGCGACCGAATGTGCGGAGAAGTGGCTCAGATCCAAACTCCGCGAGTCAGATGACCATGAGCACTGGTATGCGATGCGGTCGAGGATGTACCTTATCATCTCCGAGCTCCACTACTCGAAACCAGAGAGCTTGTTCATTGATGAGCGGGACAAACTATCACAGTTTGAGCGATTTCAGCTAAAATTAGAGTCGCTGACCGGGGAATCATGGAATTGGTGGCCATGGACGCGACCCAGGCCGGGGCTTGGCGAGGGAGAGTCGAGGCTTGGATGGACTTGTGTGAGTATTCCGACCTATCACTTCGCCGTGAGTTAAGGGTAGGATACCAGATTGAGCGAAGCAATTTGGAACAAACAAATCGCTGACTTTACATCGTATACTAATCAGTCTTGTGGAGATGCTCGCTGGGAAGCTGTGCCAGATGATTTTGCCCAGTGTCTCGCTTTGCTTGCCAGAAAATATCCTCTCACAAATAGCTCCCCCCAGCCTACGATTCCGGCTCCAACATGGAACCAGACAGTCCAGACTAGTTCGCCTCCTGGAAAGAGCTCAACGTCAAATGGACTGCCTAACATGCCAGACCCTAATTCATCTAGAACGATGGCAAATTCTCCTCTCCCTGTGTTGAACCAAACGGGCAGCCAAGGACCTGTAGCAGCCAGATTCATTTTTCTCGTCGCAAAATTCGGACGTTATACGCTAGATGAACTACCTTCCCTCTACCTGGATACAGCGGGTTTTGGCACGGAACTCCGCTCAGTTTACTTGAAGCGCAAGGGATTCTGTCTCTCGAAATTGTCTCCATACGGATTCTCCCACTGCGACTTTGCTAAGGTAGGCTGCCATCATGGCATAGTAATTAGGAACCCTCAGTCCCTTTTATTAGGCGCTCATCATGTAATATACGATTTGGTATCACTAACAACGTGTTCGAATAGTTTGAAAAGTTTCGTCGCAACGCTTACGCCCACCGTGGATATAGCCTTCCAGATTTGAGGCTCAAACAGTATTTCTATTCACCTACCTCTTTCGAACCACCAATCTCGCCGGAAGAGTTTAAAGATATTTTCCAGCACGTTTCCCGACGACAATCGCGAATATGGGCCTCCCTCCCTTTTTACAAGACGGACGGCGATGATCTAGCGACAGATACAGTCAATCGCATCCCGCAGCGGCTCTGGAATTTCAACAAAGGCGCGAACGAACGCGAGGACTTCTGGGGAATTTACATCTGCGAGCGACGTTCGGCTTTCATGACGTGTTTATACATCGTTCTTAGTCTGACACCATTTATTGGGTTTAGTCTCCTGTATTCACTCCGACTTATCTCAGGAGATATTCAAAACGCAACAACCCCGCTTGCTCTGTCTTTAACTGCCCTCGGGTTGTTTCTTGGCTCGATAATTAAGTAGCAGCGGTGAATCCCTTTCAACGGTTGTCATTAGGTCGCATACAGTACACCATTACATAATGTTTCTACATATTTATCCCAATTGATTAATAGGATACGTTCGGCGTCTCTACCATGTAGTGTCATAGTTGTGGTACATATATGACCATCGCTATAGCAGGCACTATCGTCCTAGCCTCAACCTTGGAGAGTGGTTATTCGCTGTTACGCTCGTTTATTTACGAATTGACCAAGTACCAATAATCAGCTTAAGCTTCTGGTCGCGAACGAACGATGCCTGGGCCTGAGTAGTTGCTATTGTGATGCTACTCAAAAGCGCCCTTCTGCTTCTCCGAGTGTCTAAATGGGACTAGTTAGGTTGTGTCGGCTGAACATCTCCACGGTGCTGCACAACGACTATTTTTGACCCAGTCTACATCAGCGTGTCGTCCGTACCATTCGGCAGCGAAGTTCCAGACTTGCTCAATCGGTCCTACATCACCCTTTGGGATACCCCTAGTAGCACACCGTCCTTCGACCTCGGCCTCTTTGCGAAACCATAGCATGACCGAGCAGGTATAACATTATCCCAGCCAATGAGCATAGGGATGGGAAAGTGAATAACGAAGTCTCCATTGCGCAGCTTGTTCTATGATGGTGGGTTCTAGCGTTCGTAAAATAGTTTGGAACTTAGAGACGATATGCCACTGTTGGCTAGGGATTCCTTCGCATAGTTTTGCACGACGCTCCTCTAACGACTAGGTTTCCTTTTGTACCTTATTGGTTACACTCTACTAACCATATTTTCACGAACCAGTACTTCAATTGACTCCCAAAATACATCTTTAAATAGAGAATTAGCTAGTTAATTGATGTATCCTTTTAACGCTCGCGATTGCCGACCAGATTGTTTGAGTATTTCTTGGAGAGTGAAGTCAAAGTCAGCTAGATCAAGCTCTTCATCACGAACATCCTTATCGTCAATATCTTCAAGTTCTTCAACCTATATAGCCTCCGAGGCCTCTGCAATCGGCTTTCCTTTATCATCTAATATCTCAGATATCGTCATGAACTTCTTGCTTAGATTAGAGATTTTTCTCTTTTTTTAGTGCGTAAACATTCTAGTTGGGCCTCTAAAGCCGCGATCTTCTGCTCTTCGTCGGTAGCAAGGACTTCAAACCCCTTGAAGACTTTTTCCCACTTAATAAACATATTTGGAGATATTCCTCGCCTAAAAGAATTTACTTCCCACGCTGCTTCACCTGCTTCTCTACTGTCCTTCTGTGAGCTAAACTAAACTGCAACAAACCTGCAATAACCACCCGCGCTTCTTCTGCTCATCCACCTTTTTACTATCAACACATCGTATGCTGCCTCTTAAGTTTTTATTATCACATTTCTAAAGTTTTCTTTGCCTACATAATAAGTTAAGATAAGCTCTTGTGCTCTTTCTTAGCTTTTGATTTAGGCATTTAAGACCACTTATCCTTGTCATCTTAAACAGTTAATTAATTATCAAGTGGTGTTTGCTTTTTAAAAATGCCTAGGGCTTCTCTCCTAAGTTGGCTACGGGTTGCATTTACGCATGCATTAAAGGACAAGGAAACTAAAACTGCGTCAAGTGAGACAAAAAATTGAGAAGAAAAGAAAGGGGGTGTTTCTGGTCCCCCGGCAACTGTCTAAGTCATCTTGTGCCCAGCACATCTAAATCAGCCCAGTGTCACGCCAGGCGATTGGACCACTACCCCACAACGCCAAGGCTTCCCAAAAGGGATGTGGAATAGTGAAGGTGGAGACTTCACTACCTAAAGTGGTCTATATGGTCTACGTATAGCAGGTCGGATTTACGAATCTGAAGAAATACTATCTAAATCTGAACCTAAACCCTTTTCGGTAAACCCCTTACCTACGTAGCTGCCTTATATATGTTATAAAAAATACTACGTATACCACGCTTTATAATACCACGCTTTATGTATACACGTTTTATATATACTACGCTTTATATATACTACGCTTTATATATATTACGCTTTATATATATTATGCTTTATATATACTACGTTTTATATATACTACTTAGGTACGTTTTATGTAATACTATATACTTAAAGGGGCTTTGCCCGGGAGGGTTAAACCTCTAAGACTCGGCTGCCGTCCCTCACGGTCCAGCCTTTGCCCTAGCCGGCCTTTTTGTAATTTTTATTATAGTATGTTTAAGTAGGTTTAAAGTGGGCTATAATTCTAACTTAATTTATAAAAAGTTATAGTTAGCTAAGAAATATATGTAGAGGTTTATTAAAAAAGGTTTAAGTTTAAATTTAAATAGTATTTCTTTAAATTTATAAATTTAACCTGTATATATAACCACTGCTGTAAACTTGTTTCACTAGGGTTAGTGCAGCCACTACGTAACTCCTAGACTTAAAATAGAGAAAATTGATTAAAAACATGGATACGCTCTTATTAAACTTGTTTTAGAAATTTATTAAGATCTACCCCGGGCCTATTTCACAGTCCTAAGTGGATGGATCACGCCGAAGTGTTGGCACTTGTGGAGCTGGATCCAAGGCTGACTTCCAAGGCGCGGGGGGGAATTGCCACTCTACATTGAATATTCTATCTAGGGCATTTCCAATTAAAGAGATATGATAGTTTATAGGCTTATTGAATCATTCGAAATAACTAAGTTTTACATAGCATGCGAATTTAAACAGGTTTATCATTAGTGGTATAGAAGTCATCATATGCTAAGTAAAAGGATACGAAGTAGCTGTAGATTCATGAGCACTGACTACCAATGCGCTCATGAATTTGTCTAAATGTATCGCATTAAGCCTGTATATCTATCTCCGCCCACCACCGACGCAATCCGTCAACATCACACGAGGTGAATTGCGTGGGGTTCTCGTACCACCAGTTTTCCCCGGCTTTTGTCCGGTCGCTTGCGTATTTCTTGAGACTGCCGCCGTCGAAGCGGTGGTTCTTGACTCCAAATAGCAACACAACGCTGCCGACCTGCGGTTTAAAAAGGTGGGGGTCGAGAAAGACGGTGAGCAGGACCTGCTTATCCGTCGATGGGTCTGTGAGTCGAGCCTGTCGCTGAGTGTAAGGCGGAATGCCAGCTGGCTCTACGTCCGAGATTGCCGATACCACGCAGAGGACATTCACGCTCCAGTTTTGCTTGTACGGGAGGTTGGGGATGGAGCGCAGCGTGGTTAGCTTCAGAGGTCGCGATGGGTCGTTGCTCAACCAGGGTTGATTGCTAGGGCTCGTTGCAGCGTCCCGCTCGTGGTTCACGATGGCTGCTGCTACTTCCTCCCGGTTCAGGGCTGTCTTGTCCCTGGAAATGGCCATGACTTCGAAGTCGTCGTCTATATCAACAGGCTCACCGTCTCCATCGTCCGTGGGCTGTGCGACTACGGCCTGGGAAGGCGATTGCGCTTTCTCCAGCTCGGTTAAACGTGGCGGGGATGGGAGATCGTCACGCGCTTCAGGAACTTCACTTTCAACCCCGGCGTAATCGAGGCGAATTTCTGCCTGCTCGGCCATCGAGGGGTCGGTCAGCGTGTTGTTCCATCCCACCATGACCAGACTTTCAACAATTAGGTAGACCATCTGCCTGTTGCTCCCTCTTGGGGGCGGACCAGCTTTCGCTTCCGTGATGTCCCTCCACTCTACGCGAAACTGCTGCAGCTTGACGTACGACCCGAAGGAGATCTCGCCGCGATCGATGAGCCGGTGCATCTCAGCGGAGAGCAGGGCCTGGATGCAAAGCTCGCCATCTCCAAGCAGCAGGCGGATGGCGCGCCAACGCCTCGACCTGGACGTGTGGGCTATGTCGACGCCCTCGACGAGCAAGATTGAGTCAGGGACGCAGAAGCCGGTGCGTAGGATGTCGGCGATGAGGGGCTTGGGTTCAAAGGGCTCCGACGCGATGCATGTTATATCCGGGGAGCAGGCGCCGGGGATCTGGGGAGCCGGGGCCGACATGGGTCTTCCGTCGATGCTGGCATCGCTTTAGGTGTGATTGGGATTCTAGGCAAAAACATGTCCCGTTAATAAGACTATAAGTACTTCCGTTGGCGGATGTCGCATTTGAGGTGGCTCTTGTGGTGGGGTTGGTTCTTGTAGTATACTTACAGTAGTACAGTATGGAGTAAGACGCGATTGAACTTGGGAGGTGGAGCCTAAAATATCCTGTACTTTGTACACTTGCAGTAGGGCATCCTGTGAATTTGTACTAGATACCTACGTTTGATCGCAGACGCACGGCGCCGACGTACATATGTATGTAATGCCTACAAGGTAAGTATGTACCTAGAAAGAATCAAAGTCAGACGAAAAAGTGTGTTGTATTACATAAGGTATCGTCTCTACTGTGTGGGGTGGGGTGTGTAGCTACTAGGTACTTATTTCATGTAACCACCAAGATTACCGCACTGTGCCTTCCTATCTCAACTCCTAGGCCATTCAATGTTTCCCCACTCCGCGTTCTCCAGACCCATCTCCATCTGATAATATCACGTGATGCATACCTCTTCATTCCTTCTTGTTCTTGCTTGTGTTAGTGATATTTAACTAGAATGGGTGTTTAGCGTTCCTTTCTCTACAATTAAAAGTAGGCTGTCACAAACCAGGGCCCAGTATATGGTAGGTACAGACTCTTGTTGTTGCACGAGGGTATCAAGGCTACGTAGGCTAACCTAGATACATATACAGAGGTCTCTTTGTTCCTACCTTGTGACATAGGCTAATAAGACAACTATATATTTTAACATTAAAAAAATAAAAATTATTTCCAAAAATGTGGTCTAGAAGGCTGTGTAATCCCTCAGTTAACCAATGATGTCTGCAATAACCAATAGCTCAAAGTGAAAGAGGTCCTCGGCATACCAAGGTTGGTGTCAGCAGATCACATTGGTTGTCCCCCAGTTCCCCACAAACCTGGCTGTAATGGGATTCGAACCCATTGCTTTAGAGTTATGATACTTGGCAGTATCATGCTCTCAGACTACTAGACCACGTTGGTTAATGGAACAAGCAGCTACTTTGCTTTAAATACCACTGCCATGTCTACTTGTCACTCTCCTAGGCAACGGGGGCAACACAAACCAAGCAAGAATCCTGACCAATCACAAAGTTCCTTAGAATGAAAGGCGTGAATACACAAACAAATAAATCCGCTTCCCCCATCCATTCACATCTATTGCATCTCATTCCTGCCAATCCCCACCGATCCTTGTTCGTTCCTACCGGTTCCTATCTGTTCTTGTCAATTCTCACCTTGTCCCTTGACATTGGCATCAACATGCCTCCCAATCGCCGTCGTCGTTTCCAGCGCCATAACCACAATAGGTACCCCCGAAGCCCTGTCACAGGGCGGAATAGGATGCGGGATATCGCACCACGATCAGGGAGTAAGCTAGAGCTATATATCTTCCTCGCTTTTTCTCATGGCTAATAAGATCACAGTGACATACCAATGGGAAAATCGAATTTTGCACCAAAGACGCCGTGATGCGCAAGTCGCCAACGCCCTCAAGAACACCGGTTATGATCTTTCAGCCGCTGGCCTCCGTCGGGCATTTATACCCATGTTCCAGCTCGCGACACCGATCTTCATCGACGGCCGTGCCGAGGGCAAAGATCTTTGGGACATGCTCTCGGTTGTGCAGCAGCAGCTTGACTGGGCGCGTCGCTTGGGGGGATCTGTGTTTTTCGAGCTTTTTACGTGCTTGGTGGAGGCTCGGTATCGCTAGGAGCAGAACCCTGTGTCTCCATTCTTTGACTATAATCAGTACACCCTCCTGGTGGTACAACTCGTACAATTCCGGAAAGCGGTCGGCGATTGCCCACAAGAAGACAGTCTTAGCGGCCCCAACTACGAGTCTTGGATTCTGGCAGACGCTGAGGTTTACAACGTGCTTGCCGGCGGCATATATGAGGATAATGAGGACATAGAGAGGATGCAGCATAACGAGTGCGATGACCTCATCCCACAAATGACAAGGATGACGATCGAGAAATCGGAAGAAGCTCTAGCTGAGCCGGAGCATGATCAACGTGACGACCTCATCCCACCTACAACAAAGACGACGATTAATAAACCGGAAGAAAGTGTAATTGCAATGGAACTGGACAATTAAAGCAAGGAAGGAAGGAATCACAACGCGACAGTGTGAAATCTCTACCCCCTGCCATTCCGCTTTCGGTCTTCTCTCTCATCAGTTAGTTATCTTCCATTATGGGTAGCATTACGCATTCCCGTCTCATCGAGAACGGGAAAGTTCTCTGGGTGATGTGTCTACTTCTCAGAAGGTTTATTCTAGGGTAGAAGATAGTTAGGTTTAGAATTGTACAGTTAAATTTGTTATGTCAAGGCCATGGTGATGACGCGTAGTTTCGTTACCCGTAGTAGCGTGACGCGGCATAGTAGGGCAGTGTAACAACTCTTCCGGGTGGGAGGGTTTCTTGGAGTGCAATTTCTTGCTGTTCAAAAAGAGGAGTTGAAGTCAAGCTATTATGCCAGAGAGCGAACATGGATGTATTCCGTGTGTTGCCTGTAGCCCTTCACCTGCTGATCATGTGACTTCTGAGCTCGGGGAAGTATATAGTAGGATGTTTGAAATCGAGTTTTTAAAAAACATGCCTGAGACATGCGAGATTTGCTGGCAGTTATAAGCCCGAGGAGTCTAGGTATTGCGAAGCTAAGAGTGTCCTAATTTAGGTATGATTGCGTTGTCCCCTCTCCCTCCCAGAGGCTCTGCAGGCTTCCAGAGGCCATCAAGGTGTTTGGACTCGATAGCACCCTGGCAGGCGCGTTCCCGAGTCGAAGCCCCCACATCAAGCATGTAACTGTGGGGTGCTGTGAGCAAGAGCGACCTATGATGGCGTGGCAATTTCTAAGGAGCACAAGTATTCAAGACCACCAAGGTCCTCCTTCCGAAATTGAAACAACATTGATAAACAGGATGGCCAGGCAAACTGCGAGTATGCGGGGTGATAAGCTGACTCGGAAGGTGCAGGTGGCCCGGTAAGTTGTTGCTAAATTTTCAAGCTCAAGAGCCACCCTGTTTAAGAGTTTTCTTCTCCTCCCCCATGTTCCAGCTGTGCACTCACTCACTACAAAGGCATCTTCCTTCTCCCTACACTGCTTCGCGTCGGGACTTCTTCTTTGTGCAACACTTCACTGCAGATACAGAAAGCCGACTACAGCAAATATGAACATGGTCCCGGCACCAAAGGACAGCGAGCCCAAGGGAGGCGACAAACGCCTTCCCGTCACCCTCCTGAGCGGGTTTTTAGGTGCTGGGAAAACAACACTCCTAGAGAAGATCCTCACGGACCCTAAGCATGGTCTCCGAATAGCTGTCATCGTCAACGATGTCGGTACCTTGAACATTGATGCCGCACTTCTCTCTACCCACGATGTCACTCGCAAGCAGGAACAGGTCGTCCCCATGCAGAACGGGTGTATTTGCTGTACCCTCCGTGGTGATCTGCTTGAAGAAGTGGCACGCCTTGCCGAGGACAACAAGGTGGATTACCTGGTTATCGAGAGTTCAGGAGTAAGCGAACCTATGCAAGTTGCAGAGACATTCTCTGAAGAGTAAGACTCCTATAGACGATCTAAAAGTGGGCAAGTGGACTAACCATGACAGGTTCGCCGAGGTATCAGTCATCGCCGGTCACGATCTTGAAAAGGATGACACGAGTGAGATGAGCAAAGAACAAAGGATACGCTTGGCAGAGATCCTCAAGGCTGGTGGGCTGTCCAAAGTCGCCCGACTTGACACATGCGTCACCCTTGTCGATGCAGTCAACTTCATGCAGGACTTCGCCACCGTCGATATGCTGAAGGACCGTCAGAGCGATGTCCCTGAGGAGGATGATCGCAATATATCCGACCTCCAAGTCGACCAAGTAGAATTTGCTGACGTTATTGTGATCAACAAGTGTGACCTAGTGCCCAAAGAAGAGGTCAATCGTGTCAAGGGTACGGTGAAGAATCTCAACCCCAGTGCCACAATCATCACCGCTGTCAAATCCTCCTTCAATCTCCGAAAAATCCTTGATACGCGCCTATTCTCGTATGAGAAAGCAGCTTTGAGCTCTGGTTGGCTGCGAAGCCTTACTGAGGAGATCAATCCCGAAACAGAGGAATACGGCATCGGTACTTTTGTCTACCGAGCCCGGCGCCCATTTCACCCTGAGCGACTTTGGGAAACGATAAAAGATGTCTTTGTCGTTATCCAGACGGAATACATTGCTGAAGGGCAGGACGGCGATGACAACGATGACAACGATGGAGATGAGTCTGATGGGTCATGGAAAGATGAATCTGACACCGACATGGAAGATGCACAGCCACAGCTGGATACCAAAGCGCGTCTCGCTAGTAAAACCGCCAACAAGACATTTGGCCCTCTTCTACGATCTAAAGGCTTCATCTGGCTAGCAACTCGACCTACAATGGTATGGACTTGTGGTTTTGTTACTTCTATATATCATAGCTAACTGGTTTTAGTTTGGCGAATGGTCCCAAGCAGGTGTTATGCTCACTATCTCCGGCGGAGATGTATGGCGTTGCGAAATGCCGGAGAGTGAATGGCCCGACAACCCCAGGGCGAGGGAAGCGATCTTGCGTGATTTCGGGGACAAATGGGGGGATCGACGCCAAGAAATAGTCTTCATTGGACAACAAATGCGCAGTGGGGGAGAGACACGTCTACGCAAGGCACTTGATGCATGCCTCTTGAATGACGTAGAGTTCAAAAAATGGGAGATGGCTATGAAATCTAAGTACCCCCAGCGCAAGCTAGATAGGCTATTCGACGATGGGTTTGAGGACTGGCTGCCAGAGGGCCACGATCACGATCATGGCAATGGCCATGAACACTAAACAGTTTCCCGGATCTTGCTAAGGAATTTACTATAGGTTCTATGAAGCTTGTCGTTGTTGCGCTTTATAGTATGAATTGTAGGAGGAAATACTTATTGATATGGCTGAGGGCCTCGACGTGTACTTCCTATACCCTACAAAGCAGCTAACAGTGCTTAGCATGAGCTTCTCCTATTCAGAATTGAAACTTTAAGTCTGAAAGAAGTATGTGATTGTCTAGCCCAGGTAATTGCTTTAATATCCTCTCATTGATAATAATTGTTTGTACAAGGCTATCAGTTGGCACAATTGCTGTTAAATCTCGAGGTATTGCGAGTCATTCGTCGCCTCCAGCTCTTAGAGACGGGCTCCACTTGCGGGAAGTCTCTGTAACTTAGGTCCTAGTGATGCGATAAGCTTGTCAGGCAGATACAATGATTGTGACATGAATTAAAGGCTGTGTGTAAAGATACCTGTGTATCTGTACAGGGGGCTAAGTGTTTTCTACCCCCTTGTTTTTGAACTTCTTGAAAGCCCCATCACTTAATTATATACCATGTTGAAAGGCACACCCGGACAAGGAGACTCTGTATATATAGTCAGAATAGCTGCACGAAGGTGTTTTAGAGACCCTTGTGAAACAACAAGGGCCTCTTGCCTACTTCACGTACAGGCTGCATGAAATACTACACGTAAATCTCACCCTGCCAGTCTCACCGTTTCAGTAATTATGTACATATCTCAAGTGTAAGACTGCGGTGATCTTCTTGAGTGAGGTGACCATGTATTCATTAAGCATTTTTAATTCAATTTTATTGCGTTGCTTTCGATCAAACAGTCTTCTCTTCATTCAAGGGGCATGTATACCTTGCTTTGGATGCTACGGTCAGCCTACCTCGTGGGTGAGGCTCATCTGTGGTGAATAGAAACAAGCGCCGATTCATTGCAACTCGTGATTAGTCTGGATGTGTAACTAACCTACCAAAAGACGGAATCTAATTCAACAACAGACAACGGTCCATTGTGAGTGTATCATGCAGCGTTGATCAACGGGCTATCCCTTATCCGCTCTCTACTGTACGGTCCTGCATATGCAACTACTTGCGAAGGTAAGCCACGACTGCCTAGGTTGATAACTACGCTATTTCGGCGCAGGCGCTGATCCGGGCCATCTCCGACTTGGCTTTCCTTGGCAACCGCCCAAGACCTGGGGCAGAACCGGGGACTGGAGGAGCTAGGTTACCTACCTAGCCAAGCACAGCCTTTTTCTAAGCGAGCTAATGTGACCGAATGGCCGCTAACGATTCGGGGCCGAGATAGGTCCACGAACCAGGCATCAAGATTAATAAATATTATGTTTAGGGCTGGCTTGAGAAATTTCAAGGACGCCTTTATTGCTACAGTTTCACAAACCATTATAGTTGCGAAGGGTGTCATAATCTAAGGTTGTAAATATATTACTATCTCATCATTACTATCCAGATTACGCTTAGTAATTAGACATTATGGGCCGCCGCCACGGTTACAACATTAAGCGCTTTAGTAACATTGAGATTATCTTAAAGGGCGACTTCAGACTCGAGGCGCCTGATGTGGCCGGTGTACTCTCTGACGGGTTTGAAGGATTCTCGCTCGTGGGACTGGCGCCTGCACCTTCGGTTGCACCTGGATTGCTTGTTGGCTGCGGTGAACTGGTATTTACGGGGCCGCTTGTGTGACTGGCTTGATCGGTCGGTGTTGATCCGCCTGTGGTACTGGGCTCATCTGTTGTTGCTGGTTCACTTGTGAGACTGGGTTCGCTCGTGGGGCTTGATTCTGGGGTAGTGGATGGTTCTTCGGAGGGGGAAGTTTCGTAGGACTGGGGTGGCTCACTGGTTGGCGAGGATTCGGAGCTGCTGGAACTTGGAGTTGACATTTCGCTAGTTGATGATGGCGCTCCTGGATTATAAGTGCCCTGGGAGTTCGAACAAGAGAACTCGCTTGCGATTTCTCGGATATGGTCAAGTGACGAGCAGTCGAAGAGATATGCCGGGGAGTTTACGTGGAAAGAGCCAACTTCTTCGAGGACGGGGAAGGTGATCTTCTCAAACCCGCCACTGGAGCTGTCGCCTCCATCGAGCACAACGTGGTTAACCCTTCGTAGCTCCGGAAAGTCAAGGTCTTTCAGTCCCTTGTCGCCTAAGATATACAGTCCCCCGTCTATATCTGTAAGAACAGGTACAGAGATCTCAGTGAACCCGTCGGTATTGGTGACGTTGAAATCTCCGAAGACATGACCCAGAGCTGGTAGGTCTATTTTCCCCTCTGGCGGGGCAAGGTAGGGATCATCATCGTAGATAGCCACACTTCCGACGGACTCTAACACGGGGAGGGAAATAAGGCGGCTGTCTGTATCTCTTTTCCCTGCTGGGCGGTAGAGATTGACATTGTTCCCCAGGATTAGGGGTCCGCTTATAGACTTGAGTCCTAAGAATATAATTTTATCCATACGCCGATTGTCAACCACACGAATGCTGTCGGCAGTCGCTAACTGCTCAAATCCATCGTAGTAGAAGCTTCCATCGAAACTTGTGTAATCCGGTAAGAAGCCGCTCAAGTCTGTTGCTTCGACGTTGAAGTTGGAGACTGCGACAAGGTTCTTGGCACTCCACTCTAAATAGTCCTCGTCGAACTTCCAGGTGATGTTCCGCAACTCCAGGTTGTCGATTTTTGTCACCACTGGAAAGTCTATTCGCCCTGTAATCTGCGGGCTTGCGAACGAAAATCCACCCAGGTGCGTGACATTGGAGAGGGAGACAAACTTCAGGATGCTATTGTCGTGGGCAACCACGGTACCCGTAATCTCCAGAGGGCCGTTGAGTATGAAATACACAAAGTCGGGGTCGATGAGGATGTCGCCAAAAATGGTACTGCAAGCCTCGAGTTCATCAAGAATCTGGAAGTTTGGATTGGCGACGACGATAACACCTCCATCCTGGCCACAATCTGGAAGAAGGTTAGCGGCGGGGTATAAACACGACAGAACAGATATCAGTACCTGCAAGCGCTGTACCCAGCAGAGAGAGCACGTAGACGGGCGTTGAAAATCTCATCGTAGCTATACTTTTGGTATAAGCAATGTTGATGGAAGACCTAGGTGGTGGTTGACTATGCACTCACACACAGACTTGACACTTATATTAAATGCAGGAACGTCGTATGCTTTTGTATTGAACCCGGTAGCCCTACTCGGTGCCACCTACCGAAAAGGGCTTTTGTTAAGTCTGGACTCAATGCGGAGTCATGGCACAGCCCCAGCTTATTCTTGGCAGGTCGGATTGGGTTGAGAGTACGGCGTATTGGCGCCAATATTGCAACGTCCAGTTCATTGGAGCCCGAGAATCTTGGCTTTTTGCACCATAATTACCAAAAGTGGGCGATATGGTTGTCACGGCCAGCCTTTGGCTGCCTCACGCTACTAGATTTGGATATATGCTTTTTACGTTTAGGCGTGCTCCGCACACCTTTCATCCCTTCTTCAAGTTTACTACCTCCTACTGCTAAGGCTAATATACTGTTGTACCCGAACTGACGACTTCCCTACTCGTGACAATGGTACTGTAAACATTATAGGTATGCATCGATCAATCTTTTGGCGATGCACCGGACCGCGTGCGAGGCTCCAAGATTTGTCTCATTTGTGGATTTTATACAGATCACTTGCTGTAGACTTGCTAATGACTTTCTCTGCGTGTGACGGATTAAGTGGAGTATACATTAGAGTTTTAGGACCAGCGTAATGGAGACATTGCCGTACTCCGTGCTTACCGCAGTAGCGACTAATATAGCTTGTTATAACTGCATTGAGGGTTGCCTTAGGTCACTAGAGGCCTCCTACTTCTATAGGCAGGTACCTATATTATATGTACATTTATTCTATACTTATTTCCTTTTAATTCCATGACAGTTAACTTTGTGCGAATGTTATCCTTTGATTATTTGTCACGAACCCAACTATGAGGTCGGCAATAGACTCTTGTTGTTGCATGGGAGTCTCAAAGCTATGTGAAGCATCCTAGATACATATACAGAAGTCTCTTTGTCTCTGTACCTTGTGATGTTACTCATTCAAAATATAGTATATTTAGACCAGAATCTTAGATAGATGTATGCAATGATTTCTATTGTTGCGCAAAGGTGTAATCTGATCTTGCGTACTGTCGCTCTGCATACATACATGCCCTATGTTTGGGGATGGGGGGTGATATACGTGGAACACGGCTAAGGAGACCTTGGGAGGACAAAAATACCTCTGACCCGGTGACTTCAAACTAGTAATAGGTTTGCACGGGAGTCTGTCCCGTTCCCGGATCTAAGTCCATTAATAGTGAAATTCCTTCGGCCCTGCGGCCCATCGGTGAAATTCGTTGCAACCCTTTGATCTCCGAGTGCGCCTGTGAACGTGTATAGCAGACATCCAACCTGGCACGAGCCACCGACGCCGCCGTTATTGCCTAGACTTAAGCATTAGTCGAGAGGAGTTAAGACGGGGAAAAGCCTGGAAAGTGTATTCCCTCGAGACTTTTATGATGTGGGCACGTTGTGACTTACATTTGGTATAGTCCTCCCGCACAAGAAGGTACGCGGTGATCAAACTGGGCGAGCCGAGCGGAAATCCAAAGTCTTGCTCGTCAACCGTCGTAACGCAGCCATCGACCCATGCGGCAGAAAAATCGTAGTTGATGCCGTGCTCATCGGTTCCGTGGAGCGTGACATCTTGAGTATCCGGTCCAATAGTTTCGACCTCCGGGTATATATCGCTGAATAGCTGCGAAAGCTCATCTTGTGCGCTTGGACTCACATCTCCATGGCCTGGGAAGTCATCCTCGTCGAAGCAGTTTATGGGCCCTCTTGTCAGGGGTGTGATAGACTGAGTCGGAGTTGGGGAGCTTGTCGGCGGGGTGGTCGTCGGTGGGGTGGTCCCTGGGGGGAAACCGTCCGTGATAGTCGTGGGTGACGCGGAAGCGCCAGATGAGCTCGGATCTTTTGGGTCTTGGTAAGATGGCGGGAAGCCTGTCGGTTTCGGATCGCACCAGTACCCCGTGCACACCTTACCACCGCATCCATCGGCATTCGCGCAGGTTGGCGCCACAGTCGGCCCCGTGGTAAAGGTGATACGTGTTCCGCCGCCACCGTTAGGGGGCAGTGTACAGACGCCGCCGGACTGCCGCTTGGACAACGTGTCGTTGCTGAACGCAAACATGAGCGATTTCTCGTCGAACACCGCGATACGACCGCAGCTCTGTACTGGCACATAGTCGGTGATGTCGGCTGTGAGACTCGGGCAGATGCCTTTTGGATCCCCGCCCTGAGGGAAGTCCAGGAGACAATTGACCGTCACGTCCATGCCATTCCATACAAGGGAAACGGTTGGCCCAGAATCCCAGGATGGCACAGACCCGACAGTGATAGGGCGTTCAAGCGCCACTATCATGGCTTTCACTGCCTTGGGCCCGTTACTGTTCTCTTGGTTGACTGAAAAGAAAGGGGTGTTAGTGCGGTGTGAAGCAATGATTCTTGCGTGCGAGAGGGTACATTGAAGACGAGGAAGCAAACTGTTGAAAAGGAGCAAACTGGGCAGAAGAGGGGAAATGCTTACGTTGAGTCCGCCATTGCGACGGTAAGGCCTTGAAGTACGCGGCGAGCGCTGCCACTTGCGGCGCTGCAAAAGATGTACCTTTGGCAACCTCGTATCCATTGCCAGAATCCACTACATAAACCTGATATCCGAGTGCATGTGTCGTTACGAACTGGCCTGTCTGAGAAATAGCGGCTTCCCTACCGTTCTGGGAGGCGGCGCCCACGATGATCATGTTGGGGAGGTAGCCGAGATCAGCGGAGTCATTGGGATCTTTGTAGACGGACATCTGTGTGTTTGACGGGTCTGCAAACAATTGAGGGTAGGTGTCAATAGCCTTACGTTTCATCCCCGGCCTCTGGGGATTGTCTGTTATACCCCAATTCCCGGCTGCGACGACGATTGTAACGCCCGCTCTGTCCATCCTTTTAAGAATGTCGTAGAGCTTGCGGATAAAACCCGGCGTCCAGAAGTTGAATTTCGAGCCCCACGACAGATTAACAACAGAGCCTGCGGGCGACCTCCCGCCGCTGTTCATGTCGTCCCAGGCGGCCAGCAGATCTTCCAAATACCAGTCCCGAGGATCAGAGTTTCTATCGTCAGGATACTGGTAGCCGGTGTTAACCACCCGACACTTCTTACAGACGCCGAGATCCTTGCCGTTCATCACAGCCGCTACTCTAGTGCCGTGTGGATCGTCATTTGCTCCGGGCGTTGTACCATAAGTGGGAGCGCTCAGAGGTTGTGGTGGCATGTTGCCTGCCCCTGCCCACTCTTGGTGGCCAGTGTTGACACCGCCAACCTCACCTAGCGCGTATACGCTGATACCCGACCCAGCCGAGTCGTCAAAGTGATATTGGAATCTGTTGCCACTGAGCCTCCCTCCCCTAGCCCCTAGCTGCTTCCAGAGTTGGCCCGGGGGCAGTGAAATCAGGGCATCGTTGTACAGGCCTAGCGCCTCCGCCGTGATCTGTGCTCTTTTAGTGAGCTTAAAATCCTCGTGTGACGTAGGGTCGTCGGTGGACGTGTCATTGAGCGAGATATCTAGATGCGATGATCCGCGCTCGAGTTGATACAAGTCGCGGGGATTGACACGCGCCCTCTTGGCCGGGACCGACTGGAGGATGGGGCCCGCCTGTGGCTCATTCTTGGCGTTCCAATCTCTGTAGTCGTATATCTCGTCAATCTCTGTGAGAAATTCAAGCTCATCTTTCACGTCCGTGGGCAGACTCTGCACCCAGATGAATGCGGTGTAGCCGCCGCCGAGACTCCCGGACGAAACAGTGCGGTGAGCGTGTTGCATGAGCGCGTTTTCGATGACCAGCACTTCTTGGCGATTTGTAGGGTTTTTAGGAAATATCACGACTGGTACTTCCTTACAAGCACGCTTGTGTAGGGGAGTGTGATCTTCGATATTGTCTCTATTGACGAGGTTGGGCTGAGTAGCATTTCTGCTTGTCTGCGCACTAGCACTCGGCGTAGCAGTGGGTTGGCCACTCCTCCCCGCGCCTGTGGGCGACACGGTGCACGTCTCGATAGTAGTGGTATCTACTTCGGTCGTCGAGTAACTTACAGAACACCCGGAAATTGTTTCACAGATCTTCGTCGTGCTTGTCGCCGTCGTCGACGAGAATGTGTCGCTCGATGTCACGGAGAACGTAGTGCTGATGGTGCAAATGGATGCCGTCTGCGTCGTCGTGCACTCCTCGTTTTTTGGCTCTTCCGAATACGTGAGCTGGCCACCAGGACCGATGGTAATTGGCGGCCATGGTGGTAGCGTGCCTTCCAATGAGAATCCAGACGGCCACCTGATCCCTGGGGGAGGGCCAGGGGGGTATATGCCAGGAGGATATGACCAGAACCACCCGCCGATTTCGAGATCACCACGCCGGATGCAGACAAAGAAGAACCAGAGGGTGCAGGGCTGATTCGTGCCGCCATCGGTTGGTTCTGGCTCATCGACCTGCGTCCGGACAGGGGAAATGATACCAGGCGGCCAGGTTGTCCACACTGGCAAGGTAGTTGTGGTGTCATCAGGTGGCGGTTGCGTGGTCGTATCTGGGGTGCTGGGGAAGAAAGTCACGACGCTACAATCGACCGATATGATACCGGTTGTTGGCCCTAGGAAACTCACCACCTTTGTGGTAGGGCAGTTGAAGCCTATACCAAACGTCGTGGGCGTATCGCATTCGGTGAAGATGGTGGTAGACGGCGTAGCGAACACTATTGTGTCGTCTGGTGGGCAAGTTACGGTTGTAGGTACCACCACGTTAGGAAAGCTGATAGTAGTCACTGTAGCACCAGTAACGGTGACTGTGGACGTAACACCCGTATAATAGGTGCCGGTGCCACCTGTAGCACCACCAGATGGTATCGGTATAGTGCTCGGTCCGGTCGGACCTCCATCGATCAGTGGCCACGGCGGGAGGGGAATAACACGCGTCGTCATGCCACCATCGCCATCGGGCAACGAGATAGTGGTCGGGGGAATATCCACGCTCGGAGTTATGTCGATGGTCGACTGGCCCGACGAGATATTGTAGTTGGAATACGGTATCCCGTCAGTGGTTATAGGCGAGATCGTGAGCACAGTGGTGGTTGTGGTGGTGATAAACGTTACTGTTACTACTCCATTGCTTGTTACCGTGCTCGTGTCTCCGTATTCGAATGATGTAGTGTATGGACTGGGCGATATCGTAGCCGTGTTCGATAGATGACTTGTTGGGAATACGAGTAGGCAAGTCTCGTCCAAGCACGAGACTGTCGTCGATGTCCATATCTGCGTACCAACAAATATGGTGTTGATGTTGTCGGAACCGTCGAGCGGGAGCCACACGCTCACTTCGGTGGTGAAGCCCCGTTGATTACCGTCTTTAGATACAACCGTCTTGTCGATACCCATAGCGATGTTGGATATCGCCACCGTGAACAGGTTCAGGAAAACAATGTCCTTCGAACCTGTAACTCTGAGAATACGCTGCTGGCATTCGTTGGTCTCGAGACAATCTTGATAGTAGTTCTGGAAAAAGCTGTACAGGCCGGCCCCGTGCACAGTAACAGAACTCGAGTCAGAGATAACCATACCCCACGACGCAGCACAAGCAGTGTCACCATTGCAACTACTGAAGTCGGGGTCCCCAGGAAAGCTGGCCGCGACGTTAAAAGGTTGCGGTGCGATGGGTTCTGGCTGGTAGTATGGTGTCTCGGTTTGAATGTGGCCCATATAGATGTCTTTGGCACCACTAAGCAAATAGTTGTACATAACTGAGTGTTCTGAACCGCCGCCATAGAACCAAGACGGTCCCATCGACTCGATTAGCAAGCCACGAGCGCAGTAAATGCTGATCTGGCTCGACAACTTATCGGGACTGTCATAGATACTCTCATCATTATCGTGGTCAGCCGTCCAAACCCAAACATTTTCAAAGTAGCCCGAAGACTGCTTTGTAACATGCATCATTAGAGACGCAGCTATGCACTGGTCGTTGAAGCTGCGCTTAGGACAGGTCTCCAAGTCTAGATCGGTGCCTTTCGCACCGCCCACCCGTATATGGGAATCCCACATAGCTGCAGCGCCCTGGGATACGGCAGCGACGTTCCATTCGAGGACGATAGCCCCAGCCGTGTTGCCCCGGACGGTGAAAAGCATATCTGAAATTTCCATCGTTCCAATGTCGCCGGGATTGCCAACTCTGACTACCACTTTCGGGTCGGTCATATCTGAGAAGTAGTAGCCGGTACCCTGGATCTGAGACCAACTAGCTCCTACGACTCGCGATCCGGTAGGAATCAAAATGGTACTGCCAACCTGATAGATACCGGCCGGGAAATACGCAATTTTTCGAGATCCTACCGCATTTTGGAGAAAGGCGTTAAGACATTTGGCCTGATCACCGGTGCCGTCGTTTGCGCAGCCACCATCTCTGGTTGCTACCGAGAATTGGGATGAGTCAAGCATCTCGTACTGGGGGCGAGGCCGAGTGAATAACCTGCCGTCGGAGAGCAGGCTAGACGCTTTTGATGGCGTATCGACAGAGCCAGTCATATCAGAGCCCTCGTCGCCCTTGTACACCTTACCCGTGGTCCACATCTCAATAGTACCGGAGGCAGTAAGTAAGGTATCACCATCCTCGACTTGGACAACCCTATCAACGCCATCGACCTTGACGTTATCTAGCACAATGTTTGGTGATGTGGGATTGTCGTTGGTAAGGATACCCACTGGCACGCCGCTGAGGGTACTATCCACGAGCGATATGGAGCCGATGCCCTGTCCAGTATTACCGCCCACGCCGCTGATATTAAACGCAATAGCACCGCCGTTCACTTCGATGCCTTGCCAAACCCAACCCCAGTCCCAGACCATCTGAACAGCAGTCAGACATTTGTTGAACTTAAGGTTGTGCGCGGTGTACTGCTGGGACCCAGCACGCCAACCGATATTTCCGCCATTGAAGGTCAAGTCTGAGACAAAACCACCACTACCATTTTCGGTAAAGATGCCCACGGCGGTAGTTTTATCGTCATCGGTAGCTTCAGGCATCATGAACACTAAATTCTGAAGGGAAGTCGCCTGAGATACCTGCCAGTGAATGCCCGTCGGCACTAATTCCTGGTCATTTTCGTCTGTGGCCTGGGGCATCTCCCGCAGGTCAAAGATAAAGTTCCGGATTTGGCGAAAGAATTGGTTTTGGTTGATATACCAGTTCGCTCCGTTGCCCCCAGGTATATAGGGGTCGGTATCGATGAGTGCAATACCCTTAAAGTCCTCACAACCTATGATGGTAGGTGGGTGATTAGGGTCCCCGATGAATTGCGTGTAGTATAGCTGGATGATTGGCGAGCAAACACGATAGGTACCCTTTGGGAAGTAAATGATCGCACCAAGAGTAAAGGTATTGCCACACTCTTCGCCGCAGCGGTTGCCGTCCTGGATGGCGGCATTGATGGCTTCAGTAGCATCGGAACCACCATTGTTATCAGCATGATAATCATCGACGACGTTCCGATAGAAGTCGTAGCCATTTCCGGCACGAGGTTGCTTTATCATAGTCAGCTAACATGGTCGAGAATTACTTCCTTCAGTCATATACTTACACTGCCCATAGGTGCAAGCTCCTCAAGCCAGTATGAACTACTTTGACGCTTCTTCTTTTGTGTAACATCGAAGCTGGTCATGGTGGCCGCCGTTTTGTTTTTGAATCCACCACGCATGACCCTTCCATTGCGTAGGTTGGAAATATACTTCTCATAGCTACCGGAATAGGGCCAGACGGGGCCATTTGAAGTACCTAGAAGGAGATAAGTAAGCAAGGTCGCAAGGAGCTGAGAGAAGCTGTATAAGTGACAAGACGAGTAAAAGCGATGGAATATTAGTGTAAAATAGTAGAAGCAATACAAAGTGTACAATAGAAGACTTGTACTGATGTGACCCTGAACGAACATGATCAACACCGATGAGAGACTACGCACCTTTATCCGGGGCTACTTTATAGTAGTTCTTGGTGTTGTCCACCATGTATGGCGGGTTGGGCTACGTGACTATTAGTGACGTGAACATCTCACATGACAGTACCAGTCGTTATTACCTGTGGTCCATATTCTGGGACATCGGGGTATTTTTCCGGGTTCGCATACTTCCAGCTTGCCGAAACACAGAGGAAGTGAGCAAGAAGAAGAACAAGAAAGCGAGCTCCCTTCGTAACCGCCATGGCAATGATAGTAGATTTTTCTCTCTATCCCTTGAAATGAGCGACCGATGGGGATCGCTGAAAGTAATTCTCATTTGGATAACCCGCAACCACTTCTATATACGCTGTCTATATCCGTCCCTACGCCGATGAGAGACGGCTAGACGGTTCAGCCTAACAACAAGGAGTCCTTGTCAGGTCAATCTGACATAATTATGCTTGATGTGAACCCCAAAGCGACCAAACCCGGACATATTGCACCTTGTGATATTACACATACCATTTCACGGCGGCGAAACAAGGGTGCGTAGGATGGAAGTTGAAGCCTAAGAGTCTGGGCAGTCAGCAATGCATGGGTTCGAGGGATTTGGTAGCCTGTAATGTGATTGTGATATTGATTAAGGATCAATGCGACTCACGATGTTGCGGTTTTTCTGTCGCGTGGAATTCAGCGAGGCCCGAAGGGCGAAGGATATAAAATAGTGAGTCTGGTTTAGTATCAGAAAGATGAAGAGTGCTCTCGCCACTTTGGTCTGTCCTATCACCCAGGTCGATACCTTGCTCACTTCACTTACCTTCATCATCGTCAATTCTTGTACCTACATCTTCTCACGATGTTCTCCGTACGCCTTCTCACGCTTGCAGCGGTATCATTCCTCGCTGCCACAGCCGCCGCGTCCTGCGACTCCACGGAGGGACCACAGTTGTTCTGCTATACGGATGGTGACAGCATTCCCCAAGAAGTCGACGTCGCGGACGTTAAGTTCGTAGCCTCGTACCTGCGCTCCTATGGCGCTCAAACGCAGGCCGGTCGACAGTTCGTCATGCTGGCGGCCGATACTCCCAACTGCGAGGAGTACACGCTTTACCAACGAGGCACCGTGCTGGCCCTCGGCAAGCACCTCGTGCCCACGGTCAACTCCAGCGTTCTCTTTGCTGATATCGCCAACACTATCGACGGCGGTGCCAACGCTACCCCTGAGCAACAGTTGGCGGCCCTTGTTGGGTGTGCCGAAGCGGGCGGATCCTTCGGTGTTGTCTACAATGCCTCCAACCCACAGTACAACACAGCGACGTATACTTCTAAAGGTTACACACCTGATGGTATCCTAATTAAGATTGTCAGCTCGGCATAGAAGATCACACTGACCGGGACGCGGAGTACCTGAGAGGTGGGATGCAAATGAGTGTTGGGGGCCAAAAGGAGGGGCATTCCATCATATAATTACCTACGTACATAATGATAAAGTATTATCACACGACTTTCGGGACTGTTGCCATTTCGGGAGACGATGTTGTGCGGTGAGGCGAGTCTTTGCCCTCTGAGGTACGTGGGAAGATATCTCCCGTTACATTTTACCACATAGCATACTTCAATCCTTCCCATGCATGCTCTAGATATCTTGGCTATCACACGTTTTGTATAACTCGACTATTGATAGGTCCAAAATGAGATGAGGAATCCAATTTTTGTAAAGTCCTAGGAGGGGAAACTTTTGGAGGCGGCACAGTCGACCAGGCTCCATCGCATGAATATGATCTACACTTCACTGCTAGACGACCCAAGGTCGTCTTGTGACTCATGTATTTTCTAGGATTCATTCCTAATCCCAGAACAATTCCTTCAATAAGGCTCTCGTCCCGATCGAGACTTTCATCTTCACCCTCGCGGCAGCAATACCGAAGGAACGCGGTGCTTGGCGTGATGATGAATCCCCATGAAGGATCGCAGCGGTTCAGACCACGGCCCTAATTTTCCTGATTGAGTTGATAAACCCAACTTGGATGGACGAATGTATTAAGTCATAGGTGCCCTTCCGCACCACTTCCAGTGATTCACCCAGCAGGGGCTCTTACCGTTACTGCACTGGAATATAGTCCGGACACAACATCGTGGGGTAGCACCGATGGCCGCAATCTCATTATAAGCTGACTTCTTCCCCTTGGTCAACGCGTGAAGGGGAAATTTTGCCAGAGGTGCAGCAAATAGCGGTCCAGCGTGAGACCATCACGGCCGAAGTTTTATTAGGGTCCTTGGGCGCGAGAGTGGCCGTCGCAACTGAGTCCAGAAGGAACGCAGTTGAAATGAGATTGGGAAATCTCATATTGCCTCTTCGCGACAGATTGTACTGAGCTGCGTTGATGATCTCGGTGACGGTGGGTTGTGTATCCGAACACCAACTTCGAGACTGGCGAAACTGGAGATCAATTAAAATTAGACTTTCCGCGGGTAGTCATAGTACATACACACTTGGTGAGATGTATTATAACGCATCATAACTTAGATCGGGTAGAGGAGGTCAAAGAACGCATAGGAAGGCAGCTGTTGCACGTTACGTACATGTCATCAACCGTTTAGTACGTCGACGTCTCTCACCCTGCCGTCAGACTGGTTCAATATATTATATTGAACAGGGTAATCGTGTGAAGTCTCAGAGCTAGCGTTGCGCCAGTATAGATGAGGTGAAGCGGCTTGGCTTTCACAACCTGGCCTCCCGAACGCGTCGCGAGGAAATGCGCACGAATTACTTCAGACACCTTTGGCGGAATTAGCACACTAATGGCCGTGATACGCAACCGGCGGATACTAGCGAAGAGAAAAGCCTTGTCAACCTGCATAAGAAAATCAATAAGTCATCACGATATTACTATCCGTCATTTAATTCAGTCCATCCGGGAGCTCGGACTTTCACAAATCCGATACGCGTACTTACCAGCAGACTGGGATTCGTATCCTTCACTTAGAGCCGAACCTGGCCGAATAACCTATCAGCTTACTGACATCATATAGGTGTGCAGGTGTGTAGGGTTACCTATCAGTGAGAACCGGGACCCTTCCAAACGCACACACGTGAGAACCAGACACCATCCACGAGCTGGTAGCAATAACGGCATAATTATTATCGCATTAACTCAACAAATTCGGTTTGACGCTACTAGTTGCTAAGGTAGTCTTAAGCCATAATAGAACGAGGCTCTGTACCTAACGAATAGGTATCAAAAGTTCCTTGTCTAAATAGGCATTACAACTTACCTAGATACCTAGGTAGTTTTCATCGTTATTTCAAAGCTCATCATCGATGTCTATTCAACAAGAAGTGAAGTAGTTGTTTAACGGAGTTGGAGCGTACATATACTGATACTAAGCTTGATTAGGGATAGTGTCGGACTGAATTTAGCGAGTTAATGCACACCACGCCGTCCCCTGACCTGGTATCCCAATCTTCGTACTTAGGTCAAATAAGATGATACAAGCTCTATCTAGGTAGGTAACGAAACACGCAGCAAATCCCCATCGGACCATCTTGTGTTCTGAAATTGTCGTGACGATGGTACCTACATCCTAACCTAGACATCCACCGTCTCTCCAACTCCCACGCGTAGCACAGCGAACGACCTGTGTGGCAAATTTGGTGCAATAGCCTCCCGTTTGTCCTTTATTGTCCTTATCCCCCGTCTTGACTTTCACCCCGCTGTTTGTTTTCGTCTATATATTAGTTGCACGTTATCATGGCGGAAACTTCATTCACCCCCTACTGGCAGTCGCTCGAGCCACCGACCGGCCCGAACTCATGGGTCTTTTTCACAGTGGCCAAGCTTGCCAGCGGCTACCAGCCCGTCGCCGCCGTCTCCAGCATCGGTGGGTGTCCCGAAGAGTCGCTCCAGGGGACTCCCCTTACTGTCTGTTGTCAGCGCATCGTCACTATTTTCTCCGACCCTGCTAACCACACTGCCATCCGCGGTGAGTTGGCTCTCGCCGACGCTTATTATGCGACAGATGAGGCGCGCAGGGATCGTCTGGTGCCGGTAGAGCTACCAGAACTCACTCGCAGGCATCCCGGCGACCCCCGCCGTTTCCCACCATGGGATCGCACGAGTGTTGTGCCATTTCCCTTCATATCAGCCTCGCTACTTCAAGGTGTGGCATTTGATCCGCGGCTAGCCCGTGGTGCTCCAGCCCGTCCGGAACCTTTAGCCACAGTGTATCGTGACACTGACCTCGAATGGGGGATGGTGGTGGTTGACATCACCGATTTGAAAAAGGTGCGTTACGGCATCGTCGGCTTTGCTGTAGCCATGGCGAAGTTCGTCCCGTCACTGGCGGCGGAAAAAAGGCCATTCCATTTCGATGCTCGCTTTCACTTTGAAGAAGGCCCCTTGAGAGTGATGGACGAGGTGCGCCCGAGGAAAGCCCTGTCTGCAACTGAGTACATGGCCAAATTCAATTATGACTCTGTGGATTATGACACCTCGCACCACCCGAACGATATGCAAATTCTGGATTCGATACCGCTAGTGGACAGTGCAGCGCTGAGCCCCGTATGGGCGACAGCTGAGAGTGCTCTTACCAGTCTGTCCAGCATGACTGTAAAGCATCAGAGCTCGAACATGCAGCAAGATGAGGCCACCAAAAACCTCATTCACAAAACTCTGCACTTCGATGACTTCGACATATCAGTCTTTGACGATGTCCGCCACCTTCCCGGCTTCAAATCTCTTGTCCAACAGGCTCTGCAAGGATGCCGTGAGATTCTTGATGATACACGTGCGGTCGGCCGGCTGATTCGCATTGCTTATACTCTGCATGATAGCCATCTTAGCTTAGAGCTTCTTGAAAACCTTTCTGCCAAGACCGTATCGTCAGCTTTAGACGACAGTCTAGAAGTAGGCGGGACTATCACATCGTTAAGTCTCTGCACAGACGGCATTCACAGCACACCTGCAGAGCTCGCCACTGCACTATCTCGGGCGACATCCTTGAAAGAGATATACCTTCTACAGAACCCGACTCGCGAAAGCGATGCACTAAGTGCCCAGATTCTCACCGCGCTAGCTACACAGACCGAGGTTCTATCTCGTGTCAAGGTAGTTTTCGCAGGAGCGTATTCGTCTGCTCTACGCAAGAGATTTTGGCTCTCGACTAGTCCCTCCTTGATCCCTCGTCAAGCATTCCCCATACAACAAATCTTTGCCCGCCACGAGCGTGCAGAAGGACGTCTCGTCAGTTTCGAGCACAACTACATTCACCTAGGGGACGGGCTCCTTAAACCCGAGCGCTTCGCTACCGGCTTCCTCCTCTGGTTGTCTACGTTGGAGCCGATGTCGTATTATTGGTTTGAAGAGAAAGCCCCATTCTTCGCCTTCTCCAGCGCCCCAGCATCCTTGACCCCTGACTTGCTATCCACGGCCCAGGTGACGCCGATACTCTGTGAAAACTTCGCTCTGCCGTTTTGCCTGCCGGATCATACAGTGTGCTCACCGCGAGTGCGGGACCTAGTACCTAGCAGTTGGACGGCTCTGGTATCGCAAGAGTCGAACCCCGGTGCACATGGCACGCATCGCCACATTCGCTATGCCTTTGTCCGGGTGCGCGGACAACAGTCTATCATGGTGGAAGATCCACCGACGTCCCTCCCGGGGCCCGAAGAGCTCGAGGTACTCGGCCTGAAGGAATTTTTATCTCTCACAGCACCGGAAGTGGACCCGTCCATTATTGATGCCTGTTTGGACAACACGGCAAGGAAAATAGTTGCTCTGAATACGAGCGACGCGCCCTGGGAGTCGGGGGTCGAGCCGTTGTCAGTTTTGGGCGAGGCAGATGCATCAAGTATGCTGCTAGAATTCCTCAATGACGCGAGGACGCTCAACAAGAAACATCGGGAGGCGATGGAGAAAGACCCTGAAAGTAAGTTTAGTTTCTCCTCACATTCCCGTAGCCTACAACTCCTAGCAAATTGTTATGACCATGGTCATATTACTGAAACTGAAATATACACGAATTCTAGATTGGAGTTGGTATCCAGAACTTTCAGATGCCTCTACGTAGGCTTTAGCATTATTTACAGCGTGACGTTCAGACAATCCTTTATGGTAGGGACTCTGTGTGCCTCGATCATTCTAGCGGATATCTGTAAGAGTGATAAAGTCATAACTGTCATATATGCTCTGACCTTGTATCCTATTACTCCCTAGCCGAGCTTCAACGTTATGGAACTCTCTCCCGGTTTGATTTCAGATTGCTCGCCGTTACGATAGCGGATTCCCCATTCGACCCTTCCAGTACCCTCGATATGATGTGATCCGCTATCAGTGTCCGTGACCCATACCAGAATCCTACCTGTTAGTGAATCTGTCTCATTGCCAGTCGCCAACATATATACCTTACCCTGTGGACTAGTAGACCCATAGAATCCCACATTCGCATCAGAGGTGCCGTTGCGTAACCTTATGCTGAACCTGCCGTGACCGTGCTTCTCTGAATACTTCACTCTATCGTCCATATCCATATTCACCTCCGAAGCCTTACATATCAGCCTCCCATTGTCATCCACTACAGGTCTCAGTGCGTTGCATGTCTCTCCCATGCGAGACGGATGTTTAGCGCTGGTGCTATCTTTGGGTATCCAGCATGAATTTGGGGAAGTTCCTCCCAAGTCAGCCAGCAACACCTCAGCACCAAGGGCACCACAACGTACAGCCTCTCGATAGGCATCATCCAAACTAGAAATGCCTTTCGACACGAACTTTTCTGTTGATAGTGATACTCCCAGTACGCCAAGAATCCTATCCCGCTCTTCTGTACATTTCCTGCTATGCGTGAGGTCGAGCAACTTTGCAAGAGGCATCTTGATACTGGAAATATCGGGCGCCCAATTGTGACGACTGCACGAAGCCCAACCTCGCATAAAAGGGGTGCTGTAACCCTCTACCCTACCATAAGGCGTTCGATTATGTGCTCGAGAATGGAATGGCGGTAGTCCAACCTCACATCTCGTAGATTGTTCCTGTTCTGCTGCGTATGCGATGAAGTCCAACCAACAAGCATTGAACCCAGCGTTGGTTTCTGAGTTAACGACTTGAGGATTTCTACTCAGATATGCTTCCTGGAAAGTCCACACTCTATCATGCCACTGGTCCTGTCTCCAGGAACTCAAGCCTTGATATTTATTCAGATGACTCGGTATTGCCACCAAGTGCCTACTTTGCTGGGTTAGAGGCACGCCGGTTACTGTACTGGCTGGACAGATGAGGGTGGTGTGCGCCCCAGCATAGTAGCTGCCCATGTGAGATAGCTCGCTGGCCTTCTCATCACTGTCGTCTTGGTTAATACATAGCTTATCGATCCATAAGCTCGCCGGTCCCCCTATTATGGATGCATCATTTTGCATGGATGATACCGTAGCATCTCCGTTGAACTCAGACCACAGATGAGACACTGCGGTAAACTCATCATGTTTATCAGGTGAGCCGACGAGACGTAGAGGCTGGATCTGGGCCGCCGGGCTGGACGAGCTTGGCTCACTGGTGACTACCCAGCAAAGAGGACATAACAGCGGGGCGTGAATAACTGATACAGGCCTTACTGTTGACTGCATTCCAGACTCGCGAAGATCAACAAAACCATCGTGGACTGGCAGAAGCTTGAGCACCTCCTCAAACATCTCCTCGGTCATCCATCCGCTAGAGCCTATGGGATGTACTTTTCCGCGAGCTTTATCAGCTTTGAATTCACACATTGCCGCCACTCCAATGCTTGATATTAGTATATTTCCGACGTCTTCGAAATCTCTGACCCATATGTACGAGCCGCTATCGTAGGAAATCTCCCTCGAGATACGGCATACTGTAGCGAATAGTTCCAGGCCCACGCCTACTTGCCCGGCGCACCGCAGAAGCGCTCGACTCTTTTCGTTGTATGTGATTGTAGATATCACAGTTTCTTCGACGGCCACAATCACCTCTGTCTCCATCTCCTTGTAAATCACGCCGATAGTGAGCTCGTTAACCATTTTCCACTGTTCCGCGACGTCCCAGCTTTGTGAATCAATCCTGTCGCTAATGAAGATGCTTGTCTTCGTGGTGGACTTCGCCAGTTCTACGCGATCTGTAATCTCCACTAACCGCACTCGTGTTCTAACTTTGTCATTGACGTCGGGAGGGATCGGCTCGTAACGCGAGTGCCGCGCGCTTTCATCTTCGATAAAATCTGTTGCGCAGACCGCCTCGTCCAGTCGTAGAGCTGCCCAAGCTCTCTGGCTTTCAGCCGGGGTCAGAGCGCACTCCCGTAGCTTTTTGAGGACAGCTCTAGTCGCCTCAGCTGCTAGAAGCGCTTTGTACTTTTGCAGTGCGTCCGATTGGTATGTGTAGCTGGGAGTTCCAGTCCAATCGGACTTTATCAATCCCAATCCCAAATCCGTAGCGATAGCAGCCGCATCCTCGTAACGCGGCATGAGATCACATTTGCAATTCCATATTGCCGATTTGCAGTGATGCTCCACCCACTGCAACACCCGGGGTCAGTTATAGCCGCTTTGAGCGTGAATTTTGAGGGTTTCAGAAGCTTCTAGACATTGTCTTGGCTAGAAAGGAAGGGCTGGGCTCAGAAGGTTGCCAAAACAAGAAGAAAACGACTCCGAGAAAATTACTCACACGGTGTCCTTGCTGGACAACTGCCACCATTGTAAACTATAATGATACTGAAGATTGGTTCCCAAATTCTAAGAAAAATATTAGAATGCTTTGAGTAGCTTCTGCCAGCTTCGCAGGCGGGGTTAAAATGGTGCGGAATGTGGTCTCACGACCTATTCTCCATTGATGATGACTAGCTAAGTAGGATGATTACGTCTACTTAGGCTATACCATATATATATAAGTTCGCATTCGTTTGCACCAGGCAACAATCAACAAACTGGAAGCAGCTGCTATCTTCATTGGGTACGAAATGCACTTTCTCCTCCCAATTCCTTCAGCCACGCTCGCGATGCACTGCCCACCCCTAGCAGCTGACGCTAACCGATTAGCAAAGCCCAACCTAGTCTAGTGCCAAAGGCTTAAGGAGGTTGAAAGCTGGGGTGGTCTGTGCGCATGTTGGTTCTCTTTGTTCCGCACGTTAGAGTTATCATCTTTCTATCAGTTTATAATCCCGGTCAGATCAGTAGATAAGTTGTGTGTTTTGGAACCTCTTCGGATAGGTAAAACCGGTAGGTATTAAGACTGGGTTGCCAAAGATAGTACTCGTTAGGGTTTACATCAAGGAATCGACATAGTTAAGGAAATGGATGCAGCGTTGCAAGTGTATGCGTGGCCAGCATGTCTGATTGAATTTTGTGTTACATATAAATGTTGAAGAGTCAGTATAGAGGCCTCCAGTCCTGGAAGTCCTGAGATCCGAAAGTAGAAGCGCCCAGGCCACTAGGCCCACCCTATTCCGTTAAGTCTTCTTATACAGACTAATTATATTCAAGATATACCAAGAAAATAATTAACGGAACATAAATTTTTTAGTAGTGGAAGGCTTCTGCTTTCCTTTGTCTAACCACACTATTATAACTTCGCCCTTCCTTTCTTTTAGTTGGACTCCTACTTGTGAGTCTCAATAGCAAATAGCTCTCTTATTTCACTATATATGTCTCCCTTGGAGGGGAGGTTGGAAGCCCAATACTTCTGTGGCTGTGACTCTGTGACTCTGTGACTTTTCGTCGTGTAACATGCTTAAAGGGATGGAAATAGATAGAGCTAGGGACTTTGTAAACATGGTGGAATCCTCAATTCAAGAATTATCTCCTTAGCTGGCCTTCGTGCGTCACCGTGATGGAATGTCACACGGACCAAGCCAGGTGCCTACGCCTGCCAGCCTTCCGTCCAGACATACAGCCTCCCGGCAAGACACGCAGCGTCAAGGAGCCGCAACCATTGGTCGGCGAGTATCACGGGACTAGTAAGAGTCATAGAAGCCTCGTATCGCGGACTAGATCTGAGACAGCCAAAGGAGGGGTATCGGATAGATGCCTGAGGCGCCAGCCTTCCGGCTGTTTATAAATATGAGGCGTAGGTCGAGGTTGTATTAAGGACTGGATTTAAAAGGCATGGACCCTTTAGACCTAAAGAGAATTATTAGTTGAATAGAACACTGTTCCAAGCCTTTATTACATAAGCCCTTGTCACATGGAACTTCCTGTTTTTGATAGAGTGTTTCTATGCATGTTGTTGGACAAAAAATGCTCCAAGTTTATGCTGCGGTGACTCGACCACAAAAAGAGGGATGCCCATATATCAAACTTCAGTGATCCTGTGAGATGTTCATGTGCCATATGACCTCGAGTATTGCGGCGGAAATATATCCAGCAATAAATACGCTGCTACGAACTATCCGAAAGCTAGCTAATAGTTTGCGAAGTGTTGCGAGGCAAGTCTCAGAGAATAAAAAGACTTTTGTATATTATTATGTTAGGTAGTCTGCTAAGGCTATAGCGAGCGCTCTTCACCCAGCAAGGAACATCTACCACTCACCGCACCTATCACAGCATTCGTAACACCAACTGTTACGAGTTACACAGACCTCGGTGCACAGACTTCGGCATATAGGTCTTGACAAAGAGTCTACATGGATATCGCCACCGACCCACATAAAGTCGGCGGACATAGCTTCGTGGCCTTCGTACAACAACAAGCGTCTATTTCCTACCTCGGGCACTGGCAGGACTTTAGCTTAAATTAACCCATGTGGTCTGGGGCCCTAACCTTAGTAAGTAATCTGGCTATTAATTACTCCTTTGCAGGCTGGACTTATTAACTTGGATAACTAGGGAAGCGTATAATCAGAAGTCAATGAAAGTAACACGTGTTGTCTAAGTACAGAAAGCAAGGTACGTATATAGCCATGGTGTTTTTATCCCTTGAGTCCACCACCCCTTACCTCTTAATACACGTAAACACCCCTTGATTTCTAATTATTGATTTATTCTGCCCTGAGTGCCACTCGCACTACTTCTATATATACTGCGTATTCTAAATCTTAACATATAGTATTATGCTGCCCAGTGCGAAAATATAAGAAGTGGAAGTCGACCTCAATATCACGGCGCACACTAATCTTATAAGTGAAACCGGTGGTACTTCGCGATGTTCACGCCAACTTCAGTAAGACCTTATCCAACCAATTATTTCCGGCATCTGTTGCCTGTGATAAAATTTTGTTTGCTTCCGCGTCGCTCAACGTTTCTAAAACAACGTATCACAGTAAAATGATATATGCAAGGTCATACTAAAGGTAGGACTCCGACTGCCATGTCGAATATATAAGAACGCACCCATTCCATGTTCGTATCAAGACCTTTCAACTACATTAGACCACCAAACCACGCCGGCGGTTCGTACTCCCCCAGTCAAGCAAGTTACCAGACGCACTCAACAACCAGCACGTACCCGTCGCCTTGGAAGGTGTCGAAACTTATTCACTTTATCCCGCACTTGGCTTGGTCAAACCAGCATCCCAGTTTTTACTTTGACCTTGAATCAAAATGTGCATATACGTCTCAATTCAGATTTTTTGCCCGGTGTGCCAAGGACACATCGGGGACCGTTGGGGAAACCGAATGAACGCCTGCCAGAAATGGGTGAACGGAAGGAGCTGTCAAAAGGTTATCGGAGAGACCCAAAGTGAATACTCTTCGAACCCGTGCTCCGATTGCGCTAGGCGCTAAGCAATACGTCGAGAAACACACCTTCGCTAGGAAACCACAGTCTGGTCAAATCATGTCACTCTAGCTAATGCTCGGCTGAGACGAAACGGCATGCGAAATACCTGTCTTGCCCGCTGATGCCTTCATTTTTTGTATTTTCCGCATGTACAAGCATCGAGAGGAAGCTTGAGGCGTCACCACGCTCCTTTGTAGTTTGAACTCTATTACCAACTCACTATATTCGCTCGTTTTTTCTCTTTTGGTATGGGCTTGAGTGGTGGGATAGAATGTTTATCAGAATGAATCAAGGCACACGACGAATTGTCTCCCCTCAACTGCTATATGAAGCCTAATACACTGTTTTTAGGCTCGCTTCGAGTGTTAACTCTAAGTGAGATCCCCCACATAGAAATGCTGCACTGATTACCTGTTCGATTGCGACTGGAGTCCCTTCTTATTTGCTCTCTATGTATGAAAGCTTGGTACCATATTCTGAATTGTCCTATCTGCTATTTCTGGAGTTTATATTCATTCTCTCCGCACGGTATAGTATCTGTATGAGGCATCTGAGCCAAGTTCTACGCTGTAACCCTAACTATTGTCGGGTGGCAGTGCTTCCCCTATACCACTTGCAGTCCTATCCTAATGACCCCTGCCATGCCAAGAAACCATTCGAGACCATGAATGAAGCGTGAGCTTAGGCTTCTTCCGATGTCTTGCACTCGTGTGGCTATATTCACGACTCGGTCTCACATACGCATAGCATAGCTTTAGACCCTGCTTAGATCATGAGATCCGCTGTGTGAGTCAGATTTGCTCAGTCTCTCAGCCTTTCCCTTGATACTGCGCAATGAACTAAGACTTATCTTGCTCCGAAGACTGGCTATGATTGAATCTAAGGACCAATTGTTGTTGGATTTAAGGCGCAATGTCGGCAGGCATACGGCTAATAGCCCGGCATGTGTTTCCAAAATTGACCAGAAGATGAACGTGCTGACAATCACTATTTTATCCTTTAGCCAAATTGAAATGGTCCTTTTCGCCAGGGAGGGAGGGGGGGAGACGCACAGTCCTGGTCGTATTCTGGATTCCAAGGTGTTTCGTTTTCCCACAGGAACCAAACCAACTTCACTAAAGAGGCAATTACTGCTCTATTAGTCGATATTTAACATTAGCCACGATACTGTTCGCTAGTCCAGTCCCGGTCTAAACTTACAAAGATGCAGTGAGGAAAATTGCAGTGACAGCCAGTTTGCGTTTGACTTTCATGTGTAACTTCCATATCAATGGGATCGGCATTAAAATAATGATAGCATCGATGATGAAATCCGAAACTGACTGTGCGTAGATTAAAATTTGTGTGTTGATGCACTTCTCCAGAACCTCGGCGCCTGCCGTAGACCAGTAATAATTGAAGTGTGTACCACAGGCAAATATATATGCGAAAGTTATACCTATCCCAAACAACGTCACGATAACAAGCATAAAGGCTATACTAATCACAGCCAGGTCACGCCATGCACCTCTTGGACAGAAAATGCGCCGGTAGAAGCACAATATGCTGGCCTTCGATAGAGAGACCGAGGCTGCGAACATGCTGGACACAATGAAGAACACCTAGTGTATACTGTTATTAAAATGAACCTATTTCATATCTGGTCTTTCACTCACCTCGTTGTTGGTGCTGATGGTAGCATTAATTTGGTCTAATGGCGTACGTTCTATGATACCTTTTGCTTGTATCAATGGAGGGGTGGGATATCCGACAGCCTGTCGGGAAACGCCTGACTTTTTCAGCAAAGAGATTGAGGGAAGGAGAAAAGGTACATACCGAACCAGACAGCAACGGACATGCCGATATTAAGAGCCTTTCCAGAAAAATATAAGACATCTCTATTTGCAACTTGGCGATGTGCCCACAGGGAGGGAAAGGCTTACAAGGGCAGGAAGAACAAGCCAATCATCGATTTTGAGAGGCCCCTTCTGCAACTTTACTCTGTAGAAACGTATCCCAACCACTAGCATATCTAATATCAAGAACGCAATCGAAACGCCAAGTATGGCAGCTGGATCTTGAGTTGCCAACATCTTGGTCTCCGTGACTGTGAAGTATGACTATAAGGGAGATAGAAAATTCTGTCGTTAGGGAAGAGATCAATTGTGTGAAACTGCGGTTTTGCTGAGGTGGTCGGTATTAGAACTGAGTTTTTGCTTTTAATTAAATAGAACATGAGGTGTTGGCCTCGGAGGAATGGGCTGGCCCTAGATTGAACAACAACACTCCTGGGTACACTCTATCGGCCGATGAAGTATTCATACCATACATCTTGTGACCGCTCCCACAAGGCTGTGGGTGATTCTATGCATTCTAGTTGTATGCTCCAATTCTCATGCAGGCTTCGATGGAACAAGCCATCACTTGCAACGTGATGCAGCCATCGTGTTGTGCAGCTAACAGGCACGCTATTTCAGCACAAGAGAATCCAGCCTTCAAGCTCCAAACTAATACACACTATTTTGAGGTAGCCAGATAGCTGTTCCGCCATTTCTCCAATGTTCTATTGCGAGAATGCGGTGAAGTCCAACAGCGGAATACTCACCGCCCGATGACCACTAAGCTGTGACCCGACCGTAGTATCGGTGGCAAGCCATAGTAGTCGTAGTTAGTATCATATCTGCAGCTGACGTCGCAGTAGGAAAAGTTGGAGTAAATCAGCAAAATGCCGCACAATTAACGTAGTATCGCACGGAGCCTAATCGGGGTCCTAGATATTACACCCCCCTCTGTTATTCCACTCCGTACCATGAACCAAGCAGGCTGGCCAGGCTACCTGTAGGCTGAAAGCTACCTTACTTCACCTGACTAAGGTACTCCGTATATCGAACCACGTTAAAAAGTGCCCGCACACCTGATTAGATGTAATCGTGAACAACAACTAATTAGGCCGTGCCCCCACCCTGCGTAATGTAGCGAATGGCCGCGGTCGGCCACAAAGTTCTCGGGTGATAGGCCTATCCATTAGCAGCTGCGCTCGCCATGCAAGTACAGTATTGTTAGGCCAGAGGCGTCTCAGACCTGAACATGCAGGCAACAAAATGATTCAAGGGCGTAGTTATCGAGGCGTTCTAATTATGTTTAAGGTAACATTGCCTGACCAGGATAATCATACAACTGGATATTCTACATTTGCTAGCCCATCTAATGTATTGCCTACCCCATATTCAAACGCACTCTCGCCCAAGAAACCGAACCAAATTTCACCAGATGTGCATGACCTGAGAATAACAACAATGATAAGGAAATGCAAACCACGCCCGCATCTCGATGGGGCATCCAAAGCTGTTAGCGAGATAAGAGAATAGAACTGTGATAAGGTATTGTGCTGTTGTACCGAAGATAAAGAATAGAATTGTAGAGGTAATCTTCTTCGTTCCCTCTAGCAACCTCGGGCTACTGCTATGACCAAGTACAAAATGGGGGGTGGTGAATCTGTCCACCGGGCTTGCGCAACTTCATGGTACGGGTCCCATCATCAACATGTTTTAGACCATCATAATCTTTTCAATATCACCATCTGGCTTCACAAGTCTGGGATGTAACGATACATGCCTTTCCATGATCCAGCTCTCTACCGCCTCGAAGTTAACACACTTTCTTTGTTGATTCGACTGTGGCATTGGTCGTAGTACACCCGGGCGGACTTCTTGGGCATTCTTCCAGGTGAAGGTGAAAATGTTTGTATCCACATTACACATCACCGTTCGGCGGAGAGACTCGATGCAGTGGCCTTATAGTATTCATTAGCAAGCTACTTAAGGATAAAACAGGGAGACGAGATAAGTCCGTTCCTTACCTAGATGGTCGCGCAGATAATCCATGTTCTCCTCAGTAAGCTCATCGTAGTAGTAGTTGCTGTGCAGGAATAATCGTAGACGTCTTAGACAATGTATGTCATGATAGACACCAAGACCCGCTAGATAACCACCGTCAGCTAGAACTACCGAACTATTGATAGATTCTCCTGTCTTCACTAAGTCGGCATGAGAAGCAGAGAAATAGGTCGCTGCTAGATAGTTAGATCAGCATTTGAATAACGCGATAACGACTACGGACGTGTAATAAGATCATCCCATGCTTTGGTATTCTGCTCGTTGGGCCTGCCCATGAAAGGGCTAGGCTCGTTTTCCGCTGCATACTCGTCTCGCACTTCGTAGGACACTGGAATCCAATCTTGATAACGGTGATCGAACCCCGCTTTAGCATTAGGAATTGTTAGATTCATGCAACATATTAGCAATAGCACAGGGCCTTTACTCACCAAGACTGGTTTTATCGGAGCTCGACATCGCTTGCCAGAGTAGAGCCACAGCCAATGCGAAGCAAAATACGTGGAGTATCATAAAGTATGTAGACAAGAGAGAATAATGATACGTCGTGTTCTGGCTTGTCCAGACTTTTTGGCTTCCGAACAACCGATAGATTATGCCATGCGGTGGTTGTCGTCGAGACAGTTCACCGTCTGAGATGACACTCTCATCGTCGAGAAGACCATATTGTTTGGATTTCATTGTGAGCGGCGACGATAAATTCCTTTCTACTCAAGAAAACGAATACCGGCGATTAGTTAGTGTCCGCTAAGCAGTAGTTATGAAGAAGTATGTGCCAGATATATTTCCGGGATTAGTTCGCGATGTGCTACTACGGCTGCACGATGCATATAGACAGCCTGGGCATAACCTCGCGAGTGTTTATTCTTATCACGGTGATATATCACTCACCCTACCGGGATACAAGTTTGTACAGTAAGGCGTCAACTTCATCACCTCTGAAGATATTCTTAGACATGCGTAAAAGGATTCTCGGCGTTTTGGATGCAATAGTTATCTAGCCGATATCTCGCTTAATGAATGTAACCGACCTTAGAACAAAGCCTACTTTCAGAAAACCCATGCTACGATGCGAGATCGTGGTATGTATGTGATCATTACACTATTACCATATTATTAGCTACCCATTATCACGCGAGAAACAAGTTTCTCACCGAAACTGATGAGACCACTCCGACATTAGCTCCAACATTAGCGCCAACATTGATCTTTGATTCTAGGCCTGGAGGATCACCAATGTGAGGGTAACAACGAATCCTGTTGGAGTACTCCGAGCTCAGCTGGCTCTTGGTGTCCTACGGATTCGACCGGATTGATACGAATAGTGCTATAGACAAGACGCATATGGATGGTGGCGGTAATTAGTTTACGGATACCCCGTGCATACTCGCCTGCACTTAGAGAGAGTAATTAGTAGGTTATAAAAGACAATGTCAGACGTGAATTTCGAAGATCGCATCAGATAAGTTATTATTATGAGACAAGAAACATTCCCGCAGCTTTTTTCTTACTCTTAGGCATTACCCCCAACTAGATATATCCGAAAGAGCACTGGATAGGCGGTCAGAAAAGGTCTGAGCAACGTATTACCGCTTCATTTCAGTTTCGCTTCTATGCTGACGCTATCATATAGACTCTATTAACAATGCGTCTTGTTCAATTCATTGCCGTATTCATTGCCGGCTTCTTCACTGTCGCAATGGCCGCCCCAGTTCCCAGTAAGTGCATAGCACACAAAGGATATGAATGATAGGCGGAGACAGTATGTAAAGAAGATACTAATTCCTAATCCAGAAGAGACGATGGACTCTAAGGAAGCATGCGCGCTCTCCGGTAAACAAAACTCTCAACGCTCTTATTAGAGATGCTAACGAATATATGAACTAGCACCTATCGCCCATGGAACTCTCAACTCCCGTGATGAGGTCAAACCGAGGTGCCTTATCTAGTGAAGCTGCCACAGCTGTTACGGCTTCAAGTCGGTGGTAGTGTGGTTGGGGGTAGTGTATACAGGATGTGCGCTTGGTTCAAGGATATATGGCCTTCGAAGAGCAATTTGCCCTATATTAGCTGCCAGGTACAAATAGAATATTACTTGTCCAGCCTGCAGAGAAGATTTCCATCAATCCGCCCCGCCCCGCTTCAGCGTTATGTACACCCCTATGATTTCTCGAAACGCACTCCGACTCCAATACAACGTCTCACACTGTTGGGAGCTACTGCATGTCCTTGAGAGAAAAAGAGCACTTGTCTATTATTAGAACTACAAGGCTCTCCAACGCAATAAATTAGAGACATGGCCGGTATTCACTTCAAGTTTTGTTCATGAGATTCACTACAGGATAGGTTTATCGCTATGGAGACGTTCCTTTCTCTATCTTTCATTGTTCGCACACTATTAGCGCTGTGGGCCATCAATGCTGGCTATTCTAGGATCAAGCTATGGCTACAGACACATTCCGTGATGCGCAAACATGGATGCCAAGAGTTACCAGCTTATCACCATAGAGATCCATTCTTCGGCCTTGACTTGTTCCTCTTATACAAAAAGGCGTTTGAAGAGAGAGATTTTCTTGACCTCCAACAGCGTCTTTTCCAGAAGTATGGGAAGACATATCGAGCTCACCCTCTTGGCACCCCTACAATCAAGACAATGAACCCTGAGATAACAAAATATGTTCACGCCACATACTTTGATCATTTCGGGGTTGAGAAGATTCGCTCGGGTATTGAGTACCTCTGGGGCGACGGCATTACAGTCGTGGATGGGGCGAAATGGGCTGCACGTCGGAAATCTATTAAGCCTGCATTTGACGTGGTCCATATTTCCAATCTTCAGAATCGAAGCCTTGCAAGCCACGTCGAGAAACTTATGCGCCTTATACCGCGTGACGGGTCAAGTGTAGATCTAATGCCACTATTCAGACGTCTGGTACGTGTGTCCGCATAGGTTGCTTCCATGGGATCCAGGCGCTAATACAACAAACCATCGCAGAGCCTAGATACAGCGAGTGAATTCATTTTTGGCGAGTGTCTGGGTGCCCTTGATTCGCCAGATGCCCACAAGGAGTTCATGGATGCATATTTCTATGCCCAACGAGGCTGCGGAGTGCGCCTCATCCTTGGACCATGGTTACGTTTCCTCCACCGTGACCCGAAGTGGTGGGGTGATTGTGACACGGTTAACAAGTTCCTTGACGAACGCGTTGACGCAGCATTGGACAGATTAAAGAAGAGGAGCTCGACACAGTCTGAAGATCCCGATGGACGTCTTCGTCTGATTGATGAGATGGCAAAGGTTACTCAAGACCGCCTTACACTTCGGTTCCAGATGCAGAATGTCTTCACCCCGGCCCATGATGGAGCTGCTGTAACTCTCAGCAACGCCTTCTTCCACCTGTCAAGGAAGCCAGAATCCTGGGCAAAGCTTAGAGAAGAAGTATTAGCTACGAAGGATGCACTAGTTACGTACGACCTTCTAAAAACGTATCAATATCTCAAGAATGTCATCCGTGAGACGCATCGAGTGACGCCAATATCGACCATGATCTCTCGGCAATGTATCGAAGACGTCGTATTTCCCACAGGCGGCGGGGAGGATGGGAGATCACCACTATATATCCGAAAAGGGGAGACGATTGAAATGAATTTCAGATGTACACTCAGAGACAAAGAATTTTGGGGAGAGGATGCTGACGAGTTCCGGCCTGAGAGATGGGAAACGTTGAAACCTACCTGGGAGTACACGCCATTTGGTGGCGGCCCGCGTGTCTGCCCAGGCTTCCGCCTTGCTTTTGCCGAAGTCGCATACACGATGGTGATGATTATTCGAGAGTTCTCGAGGCTTGAAAGTCGTGATGACAGGCCGTGGACGGAAGAGACGAGGACTACATTCCAGAACCTCAATGGGACTCATGTGGCACTATTCCTCAATTAAATGTCAGGGGAGCTTCGGGGGGGTATGTTAGCCTAGGTTCATTAGCCGACGAAGTTTTTCTTTGATAAGCTCTAATGAATTCTTATCTAGAAGTGTGTAGTATAGTTTTGGGCTATGTTATGTTATCTAGAGTAATTTGTTTTTGGTGATAATTTACATGCTGTGTTGGCCGTCGCTGAACAATGCATGAACTAAGGTGCTGGTATTTTTGAGAATGTCGAATATTTTATATTAGCATGTCCTCAAATGTGATCACCACCTTACCTTTATGTCAACCCGTCCGTAGCATTTTCGATAATCAACTCCGTTTGGTGTTGATCAGAGGTATGAGGCTATGCGAGCCGACCAGGGTTACATCAGTAGGCAGCGTTCCAGTTTGATATAACATTTGCCGTCAACAATATATCGGCGGATGTAGGCATATTATATCAGCCAGTTAGAATGCTAAGTTATATGGTTTAATTTGCCTAATGAGTAACAACGTATTAAACATAGGAGGGGCATGAGCTCTTGTTGAGGTGAGTTCATGGTAGCAAGATTCATTCGTATCTCCGAGCGAGCGAAAATGCATGTGACTGCTCATAACTAACGGGTAGAGGAACAACGGCTTAACGAGAGCAGCGTCATAAGCCCATCCGTTCTATTAGAAATGTCTCTTTGTATAAATAAAATACTAGTCACGAATAGCTGCGTCATGTCATGTCATAGTGCGGAATATCTACGGCACGGGCTTCATAGGCGATATGTGTGGTTTTGATAACTTCAATTGATTTGTTAAGCTATCATCCACGGATGAGACATTGCTCGATCCAAAACGACTTAATGAGTCGCTTGACCCTCGTGATTGGGTCAATTCCTAGCATCAACAATTGGTATCATTTGCTCCCTTATCCTTAATCCGTAAGTATTCCATTCCCATTTCCCGTCATCATAAGCGTACAAGTCCTATTGGGGACGTTCTAATTAAGCACTGGGCGTCATGCCCATGCGATCGATGCCCTTCTTGATGCGTCGATCGACGTTCTGAGCCATCTTCTCTAGCGGCAGCTTGTTGTCAATCTTCTTGACGGTGCGCGAGACACGGGGTTCGGCTCGCTGGGCGAACCGTGCAGCAGGGGCGGCGACGCGGGAGATACTGCGTTCCCATCGAGGGGCCCAGCGAGCAGTCTGTGAAGCGAGGCGTTCCTCAGCGCCGGGGAGCATCATGTAGAATGGGGCGAAGCTCGCTACGCCGGCCATGCCAATGATGGCTCTCTCGCTGCCTCGAGCGGCGGGGATTCTGACGGGCATGTTGATGATGGGTGGGTTTTTGGTGGAGTGGAGATTTGTCTGAGGTGGGCAGATGTTAGTGGGATTGATGCATCGTCAGAGCGAAGACGGTGATGAGGGGGGAAGGTGTATCTTACCTGACTCTCGAAGGAGCCTAGGGGGTATCGCTATAACAAAGAGAATGCCTTCATTCGAGTACTTCGGTGTTGAAGCAGGTGATGTAATAGGGATTGTTGAACAAAGGAGGGGGAGGGAATGCAAGACACGGGAGAGAGCCAGTCTTTAAACCAGGCGATGGAGGGCTGTTTGCTCCCAACACCTGACGATCACGTCTCCTCTCTTCGCTCGCCCATACCAACTGGAGCGGACTGGACGAATAGGGAATGAGGTTGCAGCGTCCGACCAGGGTGGCGAAGCGGGGTAAGCCAATGGCAGACGAGAGTCGTGTTACATGACAAGTTCAACCGCCAATCATACGACCCCAAGTCGAGCGACCGTCAGCTCATCCTACGCCGAGTGGGCTAGGATGGTTGGAATTGGAGAATGCTGGTCGACGGTGACGAGGTTGCGAGCCATGGTTTGGTGGCGTGGTGCCTGCTGTAATTAGGTACGTTATTGTTGCCGGTTCGCTCGAGTCGTTTGCACCCGTTGCAACAGAACCCCTGTCTGGGCATCGCACGATGGACGCTTTCGACCACACCCAAAGCCAATGGCACATACAAACAACGGCTATCCTGGCCAATCACTCCTTGTTTCTTCATGTAAACCTGGTTGAGGCTCTGCGGACGCCAATATCAAACATTCCAGGGGCTTGGTGATCCTGTTGATTCTCTTTTTGACAACATGTGTCGATGTGTTGATGTTAGAAGGCACGCACCCCATTGCCCATTGTAGCAGGCCACGTCCCACAGCACGATCCAGACTCAAGGGGCGCTGCGCTAACCCCGCTTCCCCAGACATGCCCAGACTAAATTAGTACATGCCGTCAGCCACCTATCCACCTGCCCCGGATTCAACCTGTGGACCCTCTAACCTGCCCCTACTGTACAGTACAGCACTGTACCAAGATAGCGCCGGATTCACGACTGCCTGCACAATCATGATTTGTAATTAATTGGCACGAACACGTACCGCGGGACGAAGCGGCCAACAACTTGGAATTGACAGCAATTCTGCGTTAAAGTGATGCATGAAAAAAAGGGGCACAATGAACCTGGAGATTCTCAATGTAGAGAGTTGGGATAGCATGTGACCATGGCCATAGTTGTGGTATAGCTGAATAATGTGTCAGGTGAGTCCGCGGCATCGTCCTTACTGTAGGACAGGACTCGGGAGACAAGGGCCGACTGGCCCAGCCGGGAGCCCTGCAACTAGGCCGGCTAAGAAGCATGTGAAAGGCGCCATGACGGCAATTGCTTTCTCACGAACTCAACCACCAATATAGTCTATAGTTAAAAGGAATCGCTTCAATGTCGCAAGCTCCTGCAGTCATATTTTCCACTTGCATAACGGCCATTATGGCAACCATTGTGACCAGACGAAGAGGGTCCCGTTGGCGAATTAGGTAAACGGCTTTCTCGCTGACGCGCCGCTGATCTGTGACGCCACTCGCCCACAACTGCTCTTAGCATTACATCACTACATACCTAGGTATATATACCTTCCATGTGCACCTGCCTACATACATGTATGCAGGTACCTACATGCATTCAATGTTCTGCTAGATGTAAATAAATAATACACTGAGGAAAGGAACGACTATTATTATACTATACGTCCACAGTACATACACTAGCGCAAAGGGAGGTTACCGGAGATGATCGCCGAGAAGGTCGCGGATTTTGAAATCGCCAACATGATCTCCAAAAATGAAAACGGTCACAGCCGTCCAATACCGCCACCGGTATTCAAAACTATTTTGCGCTAGCCATTATTTTTACGGGAAAAAATAGTTACGGATATATGACAGTCACTAAGTTGGCGACTGTCATGGTAATCGTCTTAAATACCCCCCCTCTCGCGCTAGTGTCTACCTACCTAACCTTAGGTATTATTTAAGTACCATAAGAAATAATAGTTTTCAGGCATTGAACTGCAAACTTCCGTAGCGCACAACAACTAGTCGTGTTGTATTACGTTACTTTGTTTTACCTCGTAGATCCACGTTCTATACTCACACTTGCGGAAGCTGTAACAAGGGTTTGGGTGGGTATTCAGTTTGCTTGGAAATTACTTCCAAAATCAAACTACTTACGGTAGCGCCTAGGAATCAATGAAAAAGACTTTCAATATGCCCAAAAGAAGGTGATTAGGGAACCATCGCCTACTTCCTATTTTTTTTCTTCATCTTTATTTATATTTCTATTTTTTCGGATCTTCTTTTTTCCAACATCCCCTATTCCAATTTCAGTTATAGCCTTCCTTCCACAAAGATTCTAGCTTTATATCTATGTTTCTTAGGCGGATCCCGACCAATTCGGAGTGAAGGTCTTTAGCCTAGGACGTCGGAGGGTGAAAATAATGTATCCAGAAGGTCAACTTCTCAATGAAGACATTCCATATCTCGTAATCGCGGTCGAACATAGTTGCTAGTAGCTGTTGTGCTTGGGTGCTCTCCGTTTGAGAGCATTCCTGTTTTGGCTTGAACGGGCCCTTGTATCTGCCTATAGTAGAGTTATAAAGCCGTTGTAAATATAATGCTCGATGATGAAGGTCTTCCATCTCATAAGTCCACCGGGGACCCCATTGTTCCCTCCTAGCTCTTTGCCTCATGTCCCTGTATGAGTTTAAACCCTTTAGGAAGCTATCCATGTTGTGACGAGCCTTCTCAGCAAGCTCTTTGACTCTGGCAGATTCGTGGTAACATACGATATGCTCGCCGATCCATGTTACGAGCGACTCCATAGCCACCACAACTGGCTGTGGCGCGCTGCTGCATGGAACGGACCCTGAAATAGGCGGGCCTGGTGGTCCTGGCGGGCCGTAAGGGTTTGGTGGGTTTGGGTATATTGGGTCAGGATAGGGACGATAACCGAGAGGATTGCCGGGTGGATGTGTGAAGGCTCGGTTTGGGAACATTGGTTGCGGGGGCCCAGGCGGTTCTCCATGATAGTAATGAGTCTATTTATAGTTAGACTTAGTTTTATTACCTATGGCAGCCTAAGTTAAACTTACGTGATGTCCCTGGTTATGCCAACCGTAACTACCACGACCGTAGGGTTCGTATGTCACGTTCTCATGATGCCCATGCTATCATGGAGACTGTGTTAAAATAAATGCTTCATGGGTGCTTATTGGGCGAAATGATCTCACGTAGTAATGACCAGGGCCGCCATAGCCCATATGCTGACCCGCTGGCCCCGTTGGTATTGCGGGATAGAGAGGGAAGTTCTCGATGTCTGGTCTTCTTGGTTGATTCATCGTAGTACTTATCAAGTTGATAAACCCTTTTTCCACATGGCAAACTCACGGTAAATAAATTTCTGTATGTAGGTAGGACAGCTCCATGAATTTGTTTTAGCGGCCTTTGCGCAAAAATGAGTGTCTTTTGCTCGCCTCATATACAAAATTCCTGATACCTTGTATAGTTGGGATAAGGCGAAGAAGAAATTGAAAAGGTGGGCATTAATTATAGATCTTATCTAAAGCTATGATCACGTGTTGATGGAATATCCTTCATTTATCGACATAGAGCCCAGGGATAATAGCATAAGATAATTCGCTAGCAACCACCGAATCGTTACGAGTATGGCAAGTTAGGTCACAGGGTAATACACAAACGCAAAGGGAACATATGTACCCCGTAAGCAACTCACATGTTAGTTTTAGGTAACCCCTCGCATCAACGTGGCGACGGATAATTCGCATACAATGATTATACATGGAAAGGGAGTGACGCCTCCTGGAATTGTTAATGTGAATTTGCCGCCAGTTTGGAGTCAAGATTTTGTATTTTTTGGCAAATCCTATTGGATTAGTACTAAAGTATACGTACCTCGATAACATACATACTACACGGCGCGTAACTTAATCTAGGGATAAAAAGTCACCTCAGACCATAGCTGTATCAGCACGCCACTGCAGAATAATCAAAAATCGAGAAAGCAACTAGCGTAGATCACAAACAATACTGTCAAACTTCGTGTAACGGCCCTAACTCTACGAATATTGTGGTCCTTTTTCTGTAGCGCCCAGTGCAAAAGTTCCGATTGGTATTGGCAGGACCACGTGAGGTTACAGCCGCAATATGGTGCACGTGGATTTTGACAGGGGAACCCAGTGCTACGGTAAAGGTAGTAATAGTAATGCATGCAATGAATTGAACTACATCAATCAAACTTAATTGCGGGTTCGTCTACTATAAGTATTCATGACATATAGATGGCTTAAGTAAGCATGCAAACAGTATTCTTGCCACCTAACTTTTTCTTTTTAAAACAGAGATGTCTCTTTTCGTGGTGTTATTAGTAATTGTAGAGCATATTAGTCTTCGTTCTAGGTATGACGTTCGATTTTTCTGAAGCTTTAAATCTTGTACGCGATTCGACATATTAACCACGCTGGATTTCTGTTCTTATTGTCGAGGCCAGACGGCACAGATAATTCCCTCTTGTTTACTTGCCTCAATATGGAGGTATCAATGATTGCCACTTCCCTACCTCCATAGGTAGGTGTAGATACCTAGGCCAATCGATAGCGGTACCACTAGCTCAAGATATGTCAGGTAAGTAAGTAACTACCTAGGGACTAGTCTAGAGTGGACTAGACCGCTACTATAGGGATCTTGCTAGATCCCTGGATCATCCCTGCTACTGACTGTACCGCACCTGGCGGCAGGTGGGCGGGCGTAAATATTGTGTGTCGAACCTAGGAGGGTTAGTTTCTCATCATTCTAGCCATCTTCGATTCGACACCAATATTGCTGCGATACGATGGAATTGAGGCCAGGACAGAAGACGGTGCTAGTGACCGGGTATGGTAATATCGTGCTGCATTAATCACTTACACAAGATAGTATACTACTAACACGATCCCTCAACTGTAGCTGTACGCCGGGGGGCATCGGCCATAGCATTTGTCTCGAGTATCATAGACAAGGTATTCTTCTCCAACGAACTGAAAACCTCATGTATAATAGAAGCGTGTTGGCTGACTTGATTCTAGGGTTACACGTTATCGCCACAGCTCGCCGGCCGGATGTCCTCGCCGAACTTGCCGAGTTGGGTATGAGCACCGTGGCCCTGGATGTCACCGACCCCGAAAGTATCAGAAAATGTCACGAGGAAGTCGCCAAGATTAATGGCGGAAAACTAGACATCCTCGTGAACAACGCGTGAGTAACCCGGCCGTGTTTTAGGTTGTACCCCCAGCTGATATGGGAGTGACACGAACTACGTTGTATACAAACTGGATGCTGAACAAAGCTTGACAGGGGTCGCACTCACACCCATCCAGCGTTGGATATATCATTACCCGACGTTCGTGCGACGTTTGAAACGAACGTATTCTCCATCATGGCCATGGTCCAAGCATTCATCGATCAGCTCATTGCTGCCAGGGGCCTGATCATCAATATTTCGTCACTATCGTCTATCACCCCGTACTTGTTTGGGTCTGTATACTGCGCCAGCAAGGCCGCTGTGAGTGCCTATTCTCGCACGCTGCGCCTGGAATTGGCCCCTTTTGGGGTGCGCGTCATGGTCTCGATGACGGGGACGGTGAAAAGTAACACGGCGAGCCAAGGCCACCGCATTCTGCCCGAGGACAGCCTCTACCAGAAGGTCAAGCACATTTTTGAGTGGAGGCTTGTGTTCAGCCAGAACAGTAACACAATGGACACAGAAACTTTTGCGAAGAGGCTAGTCGCTGATTCGATTCGGCCTGAAACCCCAGTATGGTTGCGAAGTCTATTTGGACGACCGGATTGGTTCTGGCATGGTGGACTGGCTTGGGCGGTTTGGTTGGGGCACAGCGTTGGTGAGTGGCTGATTGATGCTGTGTCTTGGTACAAGTTTCGCATGCCTGAGATGATGAAGCTTATTGGAGAAGATGCGGTGCAGAAGAAGCGGAAGTAATTGAAGTTACTTTAGTTGATTATCCCCCGGTCTCATCTTATATATACTTATATAGAATATGGATTTTAACGAGCTAATATTATTGACAAGGCATACCCCGCGTAAGTCTAATCTATGGTAGCTTTAACGTCTATTCCTTGCCCCCATTTTAGTCTCTTAACTATCTTTGTTTGATCGTTAGTAAATTGCACCTATCGGTATGTTAGATATTAATCCGAGCCACACCGCTTCACACTGCTCGAGACAAGACAGTATGGCACCAAATGGAATTTAGTTGTTCATTCCACGAGCCTCCACCGCCTCTGCAACTCATCGGCAACATGTGCCGGCGCGCCCCGTATGTCATTCCCAATAGCAGTAGCCTGTTGGCTGTACTCGGCTCCCTTGATTTGCATATGGTTATAATAGCCGTACCCCGTAGTCGGACTGCTATACAACGGGAGGGTTTTATTCCATAGGTTCCCAGACCAAGTGTAAAAAAGGCTATTATTCATCGCCATCTGTTGCTGTACTACCTTCAATTCTATGTCGTTGAGTATCTGCCTTGCGCGTGGTATCGTCTGAGCCCACACGGCGCGTCGCTGAACGCTAAACTCGAGCAGGGGTTTCGGGTCTGGCGGCTCCGAGGCACAGGCGGCTAGATATAGCTGCCGCATCCGTGGACTATACATCTCGCACATGACGGCACCTTTGACATGAGTGCCCTGGCTCGGCATTGAGTCCGCGAGTGCGGTACCCCTGATGAACTCGTGGTGGCACTCGACACAGATAGTGCAGTCCCCCCAGCCGAACCAGGTCGCATTCTCAACATGCTTGTCCCGACGACACTGGGGCATGAATGCATACACCTTGATGAACTCCTCGAGGGGCGTCGGGTCCTGTTTGTATACCATTTCCAGGAGCTTTTGCATATACATGGGGAATCGCGCGATGCCATTATTGAAATTGCACATTACACTGCTTTCCGGAGGGATGCCCGTCTTGGGCGTGAAGTGGTGGCTGACACCCATAGATTCCGCAATCGTAACGTAGCAAGTCCGGCAGATCTCGAAGCCACTGGGGTTGGAATGTAGCGTGTACCATGTAGCGTTTTGCATTATGCCCTTGCACACAGGTTCGTTGGCCGCAATGTCTATAGCTTTCCAGAATCGCGTGTAGTCTTCCGTGTCCAGCGCCCGCCCCGCGAGAATTTTAACGTTGAATTGCGCTCCGAAGAAACAGGACACAGAAACGCCAAAGGGGTCGACGAGATTGCCGCCTGCGTCTCGCCACATCCCTTCCTGCCCGGTTAGGAGAACGTAGTCGCAATAACAGTGCGCTGCAACAGTTGGAGTCAGTTATTCTTATTTTCAGTGTAAGAATCACAGAAGTTAAGGATGAAATAATACCTACCACATATGAGTAGTCCTCGCGGGCCATTGATAGGCGTGAACCATTTTCTTCCCTCGCCGTCAGGATACACGGTCTTCTCTCCTGGACATGGCTTAAACGCCAACAGGCGTATAGGTACACCCTGGACAAAGGACTTCCAGTCGTTAGTCGAAGCTCTCACCTTATACTCTCGGGATATATATGGCACCGCGATATCGCATGTCCACAGATCATTCGCATGTTGTTGAATGGTGCTAGCGTCATAGGGTTCGAAGTGGTCCTGCCCAAACTTGGGATAAGAGAGGATGTGGTCCTCATAACAGGCCTGGCAAACCGCCATGGCCGGAATGTCGCTGTTCTTCGTCCGATACCATTTTATCCCAGCACCGGCCTTCGCCGCTGCCTGGCCACGGCAGTCTGGTATTGATGGCCGGAGGATCATATATTCGACTAGGCTGTCGAGGGAGCCACTTGCCAGAGCGAGCTCCCAGAGACTGTTTTTTACTCGGATGCAAGCGAACCCGCACTTTCGATGCTTGCCATCATCCCGAAACGTTCCCTGAAATTCGTCCCTAAATCGAGAGCTGCGGATGTGATTCTCGTAACAGTTCATGCAGATGAGGTATTCTGGCGCCCGAGGGTGCGTATACCAGGTGGTGGCAAAGGTAAAGTAGGTTGATATACACTCCTTGGTCACAGTCTGAAGCTGTTTCTTAGAAGCAGTCGAGTCATATGCAGTTAGCGAGCCACCACGTGGGGGTTGTTGTCCCGGAAGAGGAACCTTTGCCGGTATAGTTGGAGCCGAGGGTCGCTGGGGTGAATACGCATGGTAGTCTGCGTTACGCCTCTCTTCTCTGTTCTCTAGCGTTACGCCACTGAAGTTTCCTAGTCCCATAGATTGAAATGTTGTGCTCATCGTCGCCATATCATCGCCGAGTGTGCCGTAAGTGGCTTCCTGCGGGTTGCCGGCTTCTCCGACCATATTATTAGCGACATTGGCAATGTTCGCACCAGTAGTATAATCTTTAGCGATGTCCGTATATTGACGAGGGTTCACCGCTACAGAGCAAGATGTGGCGTGTGACGAAAATGATTGTTGGCCGTGATCCTGTAGTTGGGTTGCTTCGGGGGGCGTTCTTGGAAGCTCGTCATTGGTGGGAAGTGGGGATTGAAAGACAACCGAAGATACGCCTGTGTCAGATTTACCAACATTTAAGGGCGGTTGAGGGCCGGGACTAACCCCTGGACGAGGAGGGGGAGGAGGTATCTTCCCATCCGGGAAAAATTTAGAAATGCCTGAGTAGTGAACCACGATACTGGTGTCGTTTGTAATAGGCTTCGTTTGAATTCTGGCCGATGGACTGGTCGGTGGACTTGGGGTCTCTAAGAAACCGGGGTCACGGACAGGCTGGTACCCAAAGCCGGCAGGCCGGGGCGGAATAGGCGGAGGCACTGCGCCAGACGCTCCTACCGGATCATGGCCATCATTGCGTGGTGGAAGGGGAGGACCATAAGATGGTCTAGAGTGTCCGGCAGCGCCCGAGCTGGTGTGTGACCAGTATGACATAACACTCTGGCTATCGATCAACTACTTACAGTAAATGTTGGTTCCCGCTGGCAACCCAAAATAAACTGGCGTTCTTTTCAAGGCGACTCATATTATACTCCGTTGAAGTGATGTACCGGATAAGTCGGCCGTGACCGGTAGACTCAGCCGCACCTTGGCTCTTTGTTCATTGGCTTTTCGAATACCGAGCTCTGCTGAATAATCACGGTTTAGGGCTGTGCACTACACAGCTTTTCAATATGTGCGAATTGAGGGTTTGGGGGCTAGTTTTGAGACATCGCAACGCCCTTGTAAGATCTGAAATTTCGATATATGAAAACTATCATTACCAATAAGCATAGTCGTAAATGCTTTCACACCATTCCCTCGAGAATGATACTCCATTTCTGACGCGAATCCCATTTGTTTAAACTAAATAACCAATTAGTTCCAGAGTCGCGAATATGTCTGCGCCCAAGCGATGTTGTGCCTTCTGTGCGAAATCAAACCTATGTCGTCACTTCGAATTTGGATGCCCATTGTCAGAATGAGACGCGGTCGGCGGTAGAAGCAGCAAAGCCGGCGAATTGTTGTTGACAGCTCCAATCAGGTGTTCTTTTGTATTCGTATACGAAAATCCTTATGAGCCTCAACGGCGTTATTCACAAATAGTAACTTTCCAAATGCAGGTAGCTCACATGAACCATTGAAATCAAACGTTACAATTTACCCACATCCCGACCGGCCGGTCGGGGTCTACGAGATGCACTACAAAGGCACGAGCCAATCGTGTGAGCTAGATCCGATCAGGATGCCCATCCGATTGCCAAGCCATGTGCTCGGGCGGAGAGATTGGACGCAAGCTTCCCATTCCACTGGATAGCTGTGCCCCTCATCCTGTCATCATGTCCCTTGCAACTACCAAACCAGGGTAGACGTAAAGCTGTGCCATCTGCTCGTCGGAGAGATTATCACGGAATGATTCCTTCACCTAGTCCTACATAGTGCAGCGGGATGTCATACCCTTGTCTACGTTGCAATATCATCCCGTGCTCTGGGATGCAATGCTGCAATATAAGTTCTGCGGGCAGGGCCGCGCCGTCTTGCCCAGCTTGCTCATTGATTCCCCATGGTATTCATCGCTTAGTCAACCGACTATCCCGCTAAACAACATTGGTAGAATCGCGTTAGAGCCGTCAATCTCTCACGATGAATCGCTGGACCAGCCTCCTTCTGCTCCTGGGCGTTTCCGCCTCTGGTGTTCAATGTACGAGCCCCCATGTACCATCTCTCAGAGTGCCCTCTTGCGATAAGGGCAAGGGTAGTGTGCAGTACGATAGATCAGTCCCAAACGGCGAGAACAAGTTTCCTCTTACCAAAGTCGATCTTTGTTATACCACACATGATATTAAGATTACATTCACCGCTTTGGAGGAGGTGAACTTTTTCTATAACGAAAGCCAGACGACCAACGATCCCATTTACCTATACGAAGTGATGGAAGCTTTCATCTACCACGGCACCAGTGACCCTAGCACCTACTTCGAGTTTGAGGTGAGCCCCAACAATATCACTTGGCAGGCTTTCATCTACAACCCATCAAAAGTACGGGCTGCAGGGGCGCCTTTTGACGCCGGCCAAATGGCGAACCCTATTACCGAGTAAGTATTCCGTGCAGTCATCTTCTCGTTCAGCAGTTTGAAGAACATGAATATCCTACCTAGGCTATAATCAAGCCTTGGAAATAACTTCACGCTCGAAAACACTCTTACACCACGCCCCGAACAGCGATAACTAACCCTGAGTGTTACAGTGGGCTGGTCACCAGTACATCGTTGGATCGGGATGCTGGAATCTGGGTGTCGAATGCTAGTATTCCTCTGGGTTTCTTCGATGTGGATGATGGCAAAGCGAAAGGAACGAAGTGGAGGATGAACTTCTTCCGTACAATTGTAGCCCCCGACACATTCCCAGATCAAGGTCTGGGCGCCTGGAACCCGACCAACATGTCGAACTTCCACATGTCTCCATTCTTTGGAAATGTGTACTTTATCTAAGACAGGCCGGCAAATCATACAAGTACGTCCAATCATGGGATTATCTAGCCCTCGGCCAATTGTTATGTCCAAGACTTGCAGCGTATCAGTCAGGGTCGGGGATCCTACTCGTATAAGGTAATCCTATCCGCGTACTCCGGACCCCTTGGAGCTCGCCCCGGCAAATAAGAAAATGGGCTTCTATCATAATGAATACGCTCATGAATATACCTAGGGGTAGATAACGACGGATAATGGCAACCAGTAGCGTTTTCTTGCCCTCTGTGAAGCAAGAGAGAAGCTAACGTTAAGCTATGCGCCCGAGCTCGTGGTTTTGGGCGGGCTGGAATTGGAGATGTTGACCTCAATTGGCTAGAAACGGCCCGACTATATAGCACGTGGCTGAATTCAAGTAAGCTGAAGATATGTAGCGCCAGGTACTAACAACACTACTTAGCGCATAGTTGAGGTAAGATAGGAATCTTATTTGTGTGCGAATTGATGATGCATAGCTGTATATTTCAGTTCACATAGGTAATTCGTGATGTATAGCTTAGATACAAGTACTCAGGCAGCGATGCATAAGGCGAGGCACCATCATTTTCTTTTTGGAAAAGTTTAGCAGCACCAAGTAGTACAACTCACCCCTCCTCCCACCGCCTAACCTAGCAATGAGTTCATCACTGGGACCAATCCCGAGCTATGCTTACCTATTAGTTCCCCAGTCGTGAAGGGAAAGCTTCAATCCAATCCATTATGTTCATCCAACGGCACACAAAGAATTAAAGTCGGAAATGGCGAAGACTCGGTCTCTGTTGACTATACATACATCTTGTCTTTTTGACTCGAGGAATAAACGTTTCGCATCGGATATCTCAATTGATGTTGACACTAGTACGGGGCTTATAACGAGAGCATATGAGCGCAGCCAAGCGCTACCTCGGCAGAATATCTCTGATGCCGACACAGTAGATCTTCGAGGCTTGACCGTCCTCCCGGGTCTCGTCGATGCTCACACTCACATATTCCTACACGGATATGGCGAGACGCCGTCCCTGAATCAGATGCGCGACGAGAGCCTTGTTGAGAGGGTTGTGCGAGCAACAAATCATGCAAGGGATGGGCTGATGGCGGGCTTCACGACATACCGCGATCTGGGAACAGAGGGGCTGCGCGACGCGGATGTGCATTTCCGAGACACAATCAACCGCGGCATCATCGCGGGGCCCCGCATGTTCGTCGCGACCGAATGCATTGCCTCTAGCAGTGGCTACGAGATCAGGCACGAGAACAACATACCTGGCATAGGCAACGACATCCGTCGGATTTCCGATACCGCAGACGGCGTGTACGGAGTTCGCGCAGCTGTGCGTCGGCGTATCGGCGCCGGAGCAGACGTCATCAAGTTCTATGCAGATTACGAGAAGCGCAGACTACGCTTCCCAGCTCAAGCCTGGCCCGGAGCGAAGCGGGTTCAGTTTCCGCCCTCCGACGAGGTCTTCCTTGGGGGCGAGAATCCCGTCTTTCTACTATTTACCCAAGAGGAGATGGATGCGATGGTCGCAGAGGCCAGGGTCAGCAGAGCCCCGATAGTAGCTCATGCTGAAAGCCCAGAGGGCGTCATCATGGCTGCCAAGGCCGGCGTGACGACCATTGAACACGGCGGTATCCCGGACGACAAGGCCTTGGACGCGATGAAAGAGAACAATACGATCTTCGTTCCTACGCTTGCAGTGTACGACGAGGAGATGCGACGGGAAAGCAATTATGCAGAGAGCGGTGTCCGAGACTTTCAACGAATCCTTGTCCACACAAAGGCGGCGTTTGACAGAGGCGTCAAGCTCGCCTGCGGTGGTGATACGGGAGCATTCCCTCACGGTGAGAATGCGCGAGAGTTGGAGTTGATGATCGATGCCGGAATCCCTCTTCTCGATGTGCTACAAGCCGCGACTTTGCATGGCTGGGAGTCTTGTGGAGGTGATCTCTGCGGTCGACGGTTCGGCTCCATAGAAGAAGGCTATGCAGCAGATATTGTTGCTCTCGACGGCGACTTGTCCCACGACCTGGGTGCTCTAAGACGGGTTAAGTTCGTTATGAAAGACGGCCAAATCTATAAAAATAGTCCATAAGGTACCAGACCAGAACTCAATCCCATACATCGTGAGGGGTAGCCCCTGCGCTCCGTCTCTCATAGCTTGCCCTTTCCCTGTAACACTTTTGATGAGAAACCTTGTTATGTGTGCAGTATGCGTTGTCCCAGATAAAAGGGGTAGTTTGATGTTGAAGTACCTACCTAGAGCATACTCCACTACATAGATGAACTACTACTACGGAGGTACGGCAAAGTATATTCTAACTACAAGCTCAAAATATGAAGAATGCGCATATGTAGCTCTTTTCCTCGCTATCGGGTCGTACTTACTCCTATCCGGCTACATCCACATAGGCGGTATTAGGCAGTACCTGCCTGGCCAACTGAATCGTGACTGAATAGTGCAGGGTGCTCATGCTTCTCGACATGGCCTTTTTAGGTTGCGATAAACATGAGAACAAGTCCAGAACGTCATTGAGAACTCCTTAGCTTGGTTAGCAAAGCCGTTGACGACCCGGATTGCCCAACCCCAATGCCATATTCAAGAGTTAGAATTAAAGACTACATGCATCATAGGATTACTACCTAAAGTCCTCCCAGATTTCGATAACCTCAATATTCCAAGTAGCCACGATGGATATCATCATCACAGGCGCCTCGGGCTTCGTTGGTGGCGCGGTGGTGCGGCGAGCCCTCATAAACCCTTTGATTGGTCATATATTCATCTTGAGCCGCCGTCCGCTTCCAAGTGAGATCTCGGATCACGAGAAAGTCACGTTTATACACCATACCGACTTCTGTAAATACTCACGTGTACTCTTGGAGCGGCTAGTAGGTTGCGAGGCATGCATCTGGTGAGCTCACGCCCATGCGGCCATCCTTGATCGTTGGTACACATCCGCTGACCGGACCGGAAGGTGTATCGGAGGCCAGGCTTCCCGATTTCCAGACAAAAGAACTGCCAAGTTGATCTCGGTGGACTGCCCAGTAGCTGCTGCGATATCGTTCATGACGAATCTCGCTCCCTGGGTACCACACCGCGGGAAATTTCGATTCGTCTTCGTTAGCACGCATTACGCAGAGTGGAGCAGGAAGAAACCCATGTTCTTTATGCGCGAGACTAGACTCATGAAGGTAAGACGGGCACCGTCTCCTTCGTATCGCGTCAACGGCGAGACTGCTGTGATGCTAACTTCTCGGCTCTCCAGGGTTCCGCTGAAAAACGTCTGCTCGCGGTCAGCGCTTATAGTCAAAACACATTAGATGTCGTGATCGCTCGCCCTGCCCGTATCATGGCCAAGGAAGGTGGCTGGATCAAGTCCACGCTGGCGAAGCTGACGGGCTTCATCGCTGTGGACCACTTGGCCGCGAACCTTCTAGAAATGGCGGCGGAAGGATCGGACACATGGCATTCTCCTATAGTTGAAGCAAAGGATTTGATTCAGATGCGATTCCTTCAATATAGCGATGGATTGCCCCTTTTCTAATCGATACGAACAACACGGGCGATCAGCGGCAGCAAGCAGGGATTGTAAGGCATAAGATAATCAGCACGCATTAGTTGTAGCGATGGCATTGCAGAAAGTTTAGCGAAAGATGACAATATTAAACCTATCAGACGGATATACGTATCGTTTGATTAACGACAGTGGAAATGGTAGTGTTTGGTTGTACTGCACGCCCATCGACTTTGAATGCTATGCCATCGCCAATCCTTAACTTTAGGGGATTGCCAAGTAGCGACTTGATCTTTGCCTCGACAACAGCACCATCTTGCCATGCCAAGTCGATTTTAAATCCACCACGTGCCACCCAACCAGTGAAGCTCCCACTCGAAAGCCCCATGCTAGACGGCGGGATCGCGGGTCCAAGATGTACGACGCCGGCATGACTCTGTAGGAACATCTCGACGATGCTGGCGGTGAACCCGGAGTTACCATCGATCTGAAAGTATCCCCCGTTCCGGCTAAACAGGTTATTATGCACCCACCTTGAGAGAAGTTGCATCGAGTATTCTAGAGCATGCGGAGCGTCGAAGAGCCGTGAGTGCAGCAGGCTCGCCCAGACCACCGACCAGCTGGTCCCGCCGCTCCCGTTGTCCATCCTATGTCTTAGTAGTTTGTACGCTGCGTCTGCGTACTCCGGCGTGGTGAGTGGAGAGATCCAGGAGCCGGGCTGGACGCCTACGAGGGGAGAGAAGTGCCGGTGACCAGGGTCGTTTTCCTCGTACTCTCGCGAATACTCTAGCAGTCGTCCGTCTGAACCGGTCACGGGGCCCAAGATCTTCTCGCGAAATTCGGCTGCGCGCGCGACTCCGTCCGTCAGATTAAGTGCTTTTGAAATCTCCAGGAAGCCAGTCATGATCTCCCTCATTATCGCACGGTCGTTCATGGCACCCGCGTCGAGGCCTGTCGTATCTCCGGCCACACTCATGTTGGCCGGGATAATGTAGGAGTTCTCGGGCGAGCAGCTGGGGTTAGTTATCCAGTATCCGTCGCGTTCTGTTGCCCAGCTGTATATGAAATCCATAACACCGCGAAGAATTGGCAGCGCTCGCTCACGGGCGAACGTCTCGTCGCCCGTGAAGCGGAAATGCTCGATCACTTCAAATGACAGCCAGGCCCCGCCGAGAGGATAAGGGGCTGCGATAGTGAGATGGTGGTATGGCGTGCAATCTCCGGTGATGTCAGTGTTGTGGTGGCAGCACCAGCCCTCCGCACCGTACATGCCACTGGCAACTTTGCCACCAGTGACGGTAAGGCGGTCTAGTAAGTCAAACACAGGCTCGGTGATCTCCCGCAAATCGAGAGGCTGCGCAAGCCAGTAGTTCATTTCTAGATTAATGTTGAGAGTGAACTTACTGTCCCATGGGGGTACGAAATCACGATTCCATATTCCCTGTAGATTCGCGGGCAACGTACCCGGACGGGATGATTGAATGAGTAGGTACTTTCCATAGTTGAACTGAAGCACCATAAGCTCCGGATCTTGAACTTTAGTAATGTTACTGCTTTTCCAGTCTGCAAGCCGTTTTGTGATGTTCTGTCGGCCGAGATCCCCAGAATCGCCGAGATCTAGAGCTGTCCTGTTGAAGTACTGTTGGTAGTCTTGGATGGCCTCCGCCCGGAGGGAGTTGTAGCCAGCTTTGACCGACTCGCCAATACGGCGATCAACTGCATCATGTAGCTGTTCGGCGGTAGCATTGGTGTATTTGAATGCTGTCTCAACCGCATACACCAGCCATGCTTCGGTAGCCCCCTGGATGGCTAGGGCTGTTCCGTTGCTGCGAATTTCGCCAACCCCTGTAAGTGCGTCTTAGCAAGCAAGTGTGGTTACACAGCCATCAAAGCCTTACCGTCTTTAAGAATAATGCGAGTCTTAGAGACGAACCTATATGTGTTATCCTCCTCGCCAGACCCGCTCAGCAGCAATGTGGATGTAGTAGCATCGGCAGCCAGCTGGGTAACATTCCGGTCGCGAGATAAGCTTACATTGAAGCTTAGTGCGCCCGGTGAAGATGCGAGCAACTTGAAAGCCAACACGTTCCGAGGGTAGTTGCCGAATGCCTCCCGCATATATGACGTGCCATTAAATGTGTAGCTGACGAATGAGATAGCATTAGTTAGGTCAAGTGAACGCTTATAACCTCCGACCTCGCCCAACGCATGACCAAGGTCCACTCGCAGTTGCCCAGCAGGCTGGTATCGACGCATATCGTCGTATTCGGGCTTGAAGTTAGCCATCCAGTTATTGCCAGCCTCATTGAGCTGGCCGTCTAGAACCTGCTGCCGAAGATCGCTCAACGACGATTTGGCATTAGGCGGTATCTTGTCCATTGGCCCGCCGCTCCATATAGATTCGTCATTGAGACGTATAAGCTCCCTGTCGGTATACCCATGGGCCATCGCACCGAGGAACCCATTTCCAATCGGCAGCGCGTCAAGAAAGTCTGTTCTAGCCGGTTCGGAATACCAAAGTACGTGAGATGCTTCGGAAGTTGCGGCGACATTGTGAGCGAATGTAAAAAGGAAGAAGAGTAAACGAGACCTAGCGAGTCGCATCATAATAGATCAAATAGTAGTATTGACGAGGAAACAGCAATAGTATAAAGCACCTACAACATTATTGAAAACCAATGATCCAGGCTGTGTTGCTACCGACTAATTGCGTACCGCATTACATACAGCTATGCAAGCATCCCAACGTAGACTATTTAACAGAAGGTCCAATGAGGCCACAAAGGACACAAAGCAGGGTGAACGCCTTTTTACTATTATTGGTGGCTTTAATATCTCGATTCTACCCCAACGTGACAGACCAGCATACATCTTGGCAGTCAGAAAGAGAAAGTCTCAAGATGTTGAATGCGGGGAAACAAAAAATGAATGCGGATAGCCCTTTTGAGGCAACACACGCCGCATCTAGAAGCTTAACCTAGTCGCTTGAATATATGGGAGGCTACTCAATCGTAATAACGCAATAGAATTGATAAAAAAGCTCAGCTAAAAAGCTAAGTGATCCTGTGTCCTGTTTGGCAGGGGTGTAGTAATTATACAACCCCCCTTTATGTAGCCCCTTTTTCTATTGACCAACAATCCTCCCCCGAGTGCCATCCTCACCACTTCGCTATAGCTTTTGTATAAAGGGATTAGATCTACTATATTACGTCAAGATGATATGCTTTGACGCGTAAGGTTCGGACCTACAAGCTCCCATCGTATTCGCTCCGTCTCTGTAGTTAGCTAACTAACTGTCACACGGACCAAGCCAGGTGCCTACGCCTGCCAGCCTTCCGTCCAGACATACAGCCTCCCGGCAAGACACGCAGCCTCAAGGAGCCGCAACCATTGGTCGGCGAGTATCACGGGACTAGTAAGAGTCATAGAAGCCTCGTATCGCGGACTGGATCTGAGACAGCCAAAGGAGGGGTATCGGATAGATGCCTGAGGCGCCAGCCTTCCGGCTGTTTATAAATATAAGGCGTAGGTCGAGGTTGCATTAAGGACTGGATTTGGAAGGCATGGACCCTTTAGACCCAAAGAGAATTATTAGTTGAATAGAACACTGTTCCAAGCCCTTATTACATAAGCCCTTGTCACACTAACTTTGAAATAATAGCTGAGTCAAGATCCAAGGTTTGCATAACTGAACCGGGGAAGAGCTTCCCACTACCAATATTCCATCTAAAACTAGCGTCAGGTATCACACTACATGCCTTATACGCAGCAGGAAGTGATATGGGCAAAATCGTGGTAAAGTAGCTCTGGATTGGGTGAATGGGACAGGGTTCGAAACTTTGGGTGAGGACACATATCCAACAGCCCAAGCCAATTTCATACATATACCTGTTGTATTATAATGCTGATCTAAAATATAATACCGGTGTGATATGCCGATATGCCACGTCGTGAGCCTACGCGAGTGAGCAGGGGGGCTAGCGATTCGTTCAGCAACGACTTACATCGCCTTATTTCTCCTGAAATAATTTTGTGTATATTATTTGATTCGTCGCTGCCCCAACATTATGTAGTATGCATTCTATCTATCGGCTGGCTTGTTACTTTAACGTAACAGCACCACTACGTCACCATCGCAGCAAACACGACCCTCTCAGGCGAAGCCTCTCAGGCAATCTAGCCTCCTTTCGGAGTAGGAATAGATACCGATATGAAGAACCTGCGAGGAATTGCAAGTCTCTTTTTCTGAAATAGCAACCGGAAATTACGCTGTTTAGATAGTACCTAGTTACTAGATCTCCCCACATTTCGATGAATTTCAGCTGCTAAAGCCATGGCGAGTATCAGAGTGACTTGTTGTTTGCTGCCGGTAGCTTGTTTAGTAGCGACCGCAAAGGCAGATGGTTGGGATGACTTCTCTAATAATTTAGCTACAGACCTCTCGCCCCTTGTTGCCCTCTTTGGCGAACAGGTTACCAAGCAGTTCCTGAGTGAATCGACCACGACATTGGACAACTTCATTTTCGCAATGGCCCCCCTGGGCATTCTTACTGCAGTCGTGTCTGTAATACGCGTGTGCGGCGGAGCATCTCTACGCGCATTCATCGGTCGAGCGCAAGAGGGAGGCGGGGTTGCGGAGGCGGAGCTATGCTCGTCTACTAGCCGGGACGTATGCGAACTCTACCACAACGGGGCAATCGTGCGGGTGTTTGGACGGCCGAAGATCCTCGAAATTGTCCATGATCGCAAAGCAATTCTTCCTGACGATAGTGGCAGGACGCCACCCCAACGTGGTATCTATTATTTTCAGGACTACATTCAGATGGATAGGGCTAGGGAAGCTGGATGGGAAGAACAAACCAGAAAGAATTCTCGGGACGTTTCGCAAGCCCCACAGAAGAACCAGGCCATAGCGGATGATGAAGGGCATGGGCACCTTCCTCGAGCTGATATTGAAGCTCAACAAAATCCATCGCAGAAGTCTGACGGCAATGGCAACCAATTTGCCCCAAACCCCAACCTTTCATTCAATATCGGAATAAAAGAGCAGCCTGGTTCTGTTCTTTGGTTGGCAGCCATCGCTGCATTCCTCATACAAGCTGCTGCTGTGGTGTTTGGTTTCCTTGCTACGTACATTTGGCGCTGGACTAAGAACGGTGCTCTTGCCCCAAGTTGGGCATTCCCTTTGATGCTGCTGGGTACCGTTTTTCTGGATAGCGGCATGTTTTTCTGTGCTTACCTCATAGAGAATAGCACCGAGGAGAGAGTGTTCCGCAGAGACTCGAGCAAGGGTGAAGGTGGTTCCACCATCTACGTGGTGCAGCCAGGAAACCAGATCGTCGGCGACCAAACCTTTGACGCATTTTCATTTACTGATGCTTCACGTCGGCTGACGAAATATACGACGTCGTGGAAACTTCAGAACAAGGCCGGATCCGAGAACAAGACCGAATCCAAGGCTGCCCTTGCTACGGGCACTACCTTAGTCGGCTTTGTGATTCAGTTTGTCGGCTTAAGAGCAATGCATTCATCTGTCTCAGTCTTTCAGCTTGGAGCAATTCTATTAGTGAGCATTATCCGTGCAGGGCTAAGGACACAACGCCTGGGCAAAGATCTGAATCTCCTGCGCAACCGCCCCGACGAGGTTGAGGGCCATGAGCTAGACTGGTTAGCTTTACAAATGGCCAAAGATAAGCCAGAGGAGCAAGGTCAAGAGACGAAATTCTGGTCAGTAACTAGCGGTCTGGAGGAGCTACAACCCCCTCCACACGATGATGGGGGCAATACAGGCACGAAATCTCAACCTAAAGATACTTCCGAAGTCTTTTTCTACCGGTCGCGACTTGCAGAATTGACTAGCCAGCCAACACGCGTCAAATCAAAGTCATCCGCAGCATGGGACGAACGTCTAGTATATGTACGGCAACAAGCTCGACAACTAAAACAGGCTATCGAATCTAGTGCTGATGTTCTCTTCACTCATGGAAAGGTCAAGTCCGGCCGGAAGCGACTCGAATCTGTCCCGTGGGCTATCAAAGTGGTAGAAAATGACGGGCCAAAGCAGGAGGTAGTTTCCAAAGTCTACCTTTCGCTTCACAAAGGGAATCGTAACGAAGAGTCTACGACGTGGGAAGTGAATCAGCATGATCTCGAAGCAGTGTGCGGTCTATGGGCCTGGTCAATAATTTCAGATCCGCAAACGGAGCAGACGGACAAATTCGGACTTTGGGTGTCCGAGGCATCAGAAGTCCCCGTATCTAGGATCATAGCTAGTGGCAACACCAAAGAAGAAATAGAACGACACGCGGAAACGGAGTTGCAACTATGGGTAGACACCCCTTGGTCTACATCAATTAAAGAATGGAAGCCAGAGGCACAACGGATGCACCGTGACATCTTATGGGAGACGCAAGACTCCGAGGTCAGTAATACTTACCATATTAGACCTAGCCCTCAACTGAAGCGACTTCGACTTCATGGATGGCAAATTGTTCCAGATGACCCCAAAACCGCCACATTCATCTTAACAACCACTGCGAGAAACTCGATATCTACTTTATGCGCTCATGATGTTTATCAATCTTTCCTTTGTGCAGCCATACAAGTACTCGATACCATCGGAGGAGAAACGAAGGCCTTGAAGGGGAACAGAAGAATTTTGTTTACAAACGAAGTAGTAACCCAACTTGCGGAATGCTTCAAGGAAAGTGGTCTTGGGTCCATCCATGACGCGTTCTTAGTCATCATCCCAGCGTTACAATGTCGGTCAATGCTGCCTTTACCGGAAAATGCGATTCAATCTATTTACATTAGAGCTGAGAACAGTAGGAAAGAGGGGGATTTCAGGGATGCTGAAGACCTCCTGAGGTGGGCGTGGCAAAGCATGTGGGAACTACAAAATGATTACTTGTTGGTCACAGGCATGCTAGAATTGGGCGAGCTCTATCGTGATGCCCTCTTCCGAAAGAATGAAGTTCCATCGGATTTTGCCCATAAAGGTATCTCCTGGATGAAGGACATAATTCACAACAAGCCGCCTGACCACCCGGCCGCTATCATCGCAGCTCGTTATGCCACCCTCGAAGAAATGAGCAAGAAACGTTTAACAACCGAAGTAAATGCGCAACAAGTTATCAACGCAATAGTTGGAGATAATCGACTAGAGGCCATGTTGCTGATTAGTTATGTCAAGCAAGTACAAATTGCCGACAACGATGGTCGCACGATCCTTTCCTGGGCGGCGCAGCGAGGCTGGCAGGAAATTGTTAAAACAGCCGTAGATATTGGCTCCGTGATTGACGACAGAGATAGCTCGAAACGGACAGCGTTGAGCTATGCCGCCGAGCACGGACATGCTCCAGTCGTGAAAATATTAATGGAGAAAGGGGCACTGCCCTTTGCTGAGGATTCGTCCCGCCGCACGCCTCTTTCATATGCCGCCGGAGGAGGGCACGACCATGTGTTGGAGGTCTTGTTGGAGGATCACCGTGTCACTGTATTTACCAGTGACCAGAATCAGCAGTCGGCCTTGCACTGGGCAGCAAAAAACGGACAATGTGGCGCAATCGAATTGCTGTTGCAGCACGGGGCCAAGGCAACGTTGGCTGAGACCAATTCGCAGGGTCATTCGGCCTTGATTGTTGCGCTTTTGAGTCGTCGCCTTGCTGCTGCGGAATTGCTCATAACAAATGGAGCACAGTTCGACATCTCGATTGACCAAATGGATGCATGGAAATGGGCTGTTCAAAATGGAGAATGGACATGTGCAGCATGCCTACTCAGGCATTTGAATCGAACGCGCGAAGAGAGAAGGGTAGTTATAACTATAGCACCAGATCATCATCAGCCTAAGGGTAACGGTTGTTCGGCATCAAAGAGCATTCCGCCAGAAATCATGGTGTACGCGCTGGCCGATGATGGTACACAGACGGAGATCACAATGGAGACGGTAGTAGACGTTGTAGCTGGCCAATACTCTATGAAGGTAGAGCTTTACGAGCAAGGAGATTGGGTCTCAAAACACGATTCGCTTAGGATCAGCCTATTAACGAACTGGCGTCAAGCGTACCGGGCAATGCCCAGTATGGGCAGGAACAATTTCCCTCACTATTTGTTACAAATGTCGGACCGGAAGATCGATGAGTCCATGACATCCAGAATTGCTGGCCTATTACTGGACCAGCTAGGAAAAGAGGTCAAGCTTACAAAAGAGGTCATCCAAGCGGCTGCAAGAAATGGTGCAGAAGTCATGAATGTGCTGCTAGATCAGAGAGGAGAAGAGATTAATGTGACAGAAATGGTCCTCGAAATGGCTGGGAGAAACAGATGGACACCCTCCTGCTTTGGGCTAACCTACGCGGGGGGCACAAAAATAGTATGTCTACTATTGGATGGACGAGGAACGGTCGAAATTACAGACGAGCTAGTAAAAAAGGTATTAGAGGGATTTAGCGAAAGAGCGATAGATATATTGCTAGATCGGAGGGGGGGGAGATTGAGGTTACGACAGAGCTTTTAAATTTCACTTTGTGTTGTCGTGATGCTTACAAGAAAGTAGGCCTGCTACTTGATGGGCGAGCAAAGGCTAAAGCTACGGAAGAGATGATAAAAACTGCGATATTCCTATATGACGAACCCGTGGTGAGACAGGTCCTAGAACTAGGAGGGGGGCTTAAAATTACGGAAGAGATTCTCCAAACAGCCGCAGCAAAATCAGAAAATGGCGAAGCAATAGTAGGGCTATTGCTTAAGCATGGAGGGGAAGAAGTGAAGATAACAGAAAATGTCGTCCAAGTGGCTGCGCAAAATCGGTTCCAAGGGGGCAGCATAATGAACCTGCTACTGAAGAGGCGAGCGCAGATTGATATCACAGAAGGGATGAAAGAAACTGTGAAGAAGAAGTTTGGTGAGGATGTAAATGCGCTGTTCGCTGCTAGATTAGAAGAGAGCACATCAGATTGAGGTAGAGGTTCAGCCGCAAAGTCGTTTTGAACAAATTGTACTATAGTAGAGCATCCAAATGTGCGGCCCAAGTACCTTGATAAGACACTTCGCTTACCCGGTTACGCCTTGTTTTTGAGTAGTCGTGCAATATATTGTGCTTAAAGATGGGCAGTTTATTGTATTAGAGACTTGCTAGACACTACTTAAATTGGCTGCCTCAATGTAGCAGCTTCTTAATGGGGGGCTGACCCAGCCTGGGTACGCAATAGCTAGACAACACGTCAATATGCTGCGATGGTTATTGATCGGCGAGAAGGGAAGTAGGAGGGGGGGGGATTCGTGCTATCATCACAAACTATAAGCTTGAATGAATAGTATGATTGATCTATCGTAGCATCAGACCGTACCAAAAAGCAGCCACCAAAGCTTTAAACTTGTCAGCAGATCTAGCTTACAGTAACTCGTGTTTCAGTTACCCCTCAATGCGCAAAAGAGTTCAGGATTGGGAGAGAAAAGGATAAGAATTGATGACCGTAAATTATAATCACTAGTTAGAGATCGCTTAACCATGATAGCTTAATACAAGACAACAGGGGCATGGTCAATACTTATTGCAGCTCAACCTTAGCAGTAACACGTGAGAAACTTACCGAAGTTGTCGAGCTTTAGCAAGGGCATTCGTAAACGGAGATTTTACATACGAGACTGCTTTGATGAGCAACATAGGATGAAACAGACCAGAGAGGTAACGAAAACTCCACGATACAGCTCGAGAATTAATGAAAAAGAAGGAAAGAAATTGACAAGGAGAGAAATACTGTTTTCACCTTTGATTCTGCGAATATTCACGGGAGGGTCGGGTAGCTCAGCGTATTGTAGAGTACCTACAAGCTTTGATCAGAGTGAAAAGAGCTCAATCCCCTTACGTCCAGGACGCTCGGTGTTCCATATTACGAACAAAGACGAGAAATACTCGGAGGCTGGTATGCTCGTGTCACTTTTTGCTATGGAGGTCCTTGACATATTTGTTAGCCGCCGGAAAATCTAGAATGAGGCAATGCCCTGCAGTTAAGTGCACATCGATGGAGCCTCAGGGGGCTACCTTAGAGGAGAATCACAGCCCCTGATTCTACCTAGATATTCTTATTACGTCAATTATAGTGGCAAGCGGGATGGATCTGGAATATATGGCAAGGCAGCTTTCCAGATTCGCTTCCTCCGTAAAACCAAGTAGTTATTTCCAAGCACTAGTTAGCCTAGTATCATAGGCTTATCTAACAGTAGAGCAGGTATAGCCACCAAATGGAAGAACCAACCACCTTGAACGCCGAGTTCTATTGCTAGCGAAGGCGAAGTCTTCGGGAACGAAGACTAAGCAATGCGCGCTCCTTATAGGGTTGCGCCTATTTAGTTGTGCTGCGGGATTTAGGATCACTTGCATTATGGTTCTTGGTCCATCGGAGATGCCTAAGGTTCATATGCCACACCCAGCCGCCCGGCGAAGTAACACACGTGAGCTTTTAGACTGCTTAGCAGTACCTAATCACTTTTCAGATGTCAGAACAAAAAACAAGAAAACGACAAGAGGAAGTCTGATCCTAGAATGTGTGAGCGTTACACAAATGACGGAAGTGCAGTGTCGAAATTTTCAATTGACGTAGTGTCTTAAGAATTGACTGCCGAGCATCTCCGGCCCTGAAGAGAAGTCTTGGTCCCCCGATCTGGGCATTGTCCTCGGTGCGAGGCTGAGCATAACCTAGACTAAAGCGTTGGTCCATTGGGCTATACTAGTATACGGCGTAGATACGGCGTATGTGGCACCGCCGGATATTGAATTGGCATTATTTACGGCCGTGTAAAAGGCACAAAAAGGGTCCAAAGGGGTTGATTCTGCTTATTACATCATTAGCATATACCAATCGTGTTTACTTCAACGTCACAAGGGACACCAGTGGTGTTATGCAGCGCTGGATGAAGTCAATTCGGGAATGGTGTGCCTAATCCGGAAATGTTCTGGAACAAGTCGGATTCCGTATGGCGTGGCTTACACTAGAGAGGCTGTTGATCACCGGGTCTTGTACGGAGTACATGCGACTATTGTTGCATTGTTGTTACAATGCTTACCATCTACCAGGGCACTTGTACGCTAGGATATGCCGCAGTAACTTTGTTGGTGACAGATAGTTGAAGCCAGCCTCTCTATATTTGCTAGGTATGCTGCAGCGAACTTCCATATTATGCCAAGGGCGTCAAATTGCACGTTGGGCGATGCAGTGAGAAGTGCACTTTTACGCCTCAAAACGGAAGTTGTTAAGTGCGCTAGAGCAGTCGGTTGGCACATCAATCGGGCGCCGGTGATGGCATGTTGGGGCTGTGTAAAGTCACGCGATCCTCTGAAAGGTCTCTTTGTCCCCTAACTCAGGCACTGCTCAGGTACAACTACTGCCGTTTTGAAGCTGGATGATGGTGAAAGCCCTTTCGCATCAGCCGTCGGCTATTACTGTGGCGATCGAGAGCAAACCCCGACGAGCCATTTCAACATCAATTGCCAAGTCGTGGGCCGGCAAAGCGGCACATGTAATTGCGATTGGCAAGTACGAGATCATGGGTCATATCCACACCTAGGTAGACTAAGGACAGTAGGTACAGTAGTCGTGGGAGTCTATCGGCTTACATTCGGTAGAGCCGTAGAAGGATGCGGATCAGTTGATGGTTTCAGCATTTTCTCTCTTCGTTTTCTCGTGCTACCGAATGCGTCTTTTGTGTGACTCTCCGGGCTGTAATCATGAGATATGCACAAATATAGGCAAGTTTAATTCCAAGGGAACTAGTTGCCGAACAATAAGCCCAACAGGTGATTGATTACATGCTGCGTATTTCGTGTTCAATTCAATAAATGACAGCGAAGCTTAGGTACTGAGTAATAATTGCACCTACTTAGGTAAAAGTGCAGGTGGTGGCTAAGGGATTCATCGGGGGTGTGTCAAAGAGGAATCGTCTTTACGATTCGTCGCATCCCCCTCATCAAAGCCTGCACAGGCCACTACGGCACAGACCTCGGCGCCCCATTGGTTCGGAAGGCGAAGCGGAGCTGCTTCTGGACCCACTCCGGGGTATTGGTGCCGGTGCACTGCAGCGTGGGAGTGGGCTGTGCTACATTTCATTACATCACCCCATCAGCATTCAGACTAGTGTTGTATAGCTGTAACCAGCCAGCTGGGGTGCAGCTACAAGGGACCTATCCCACACAACACGGCGTCTTGCACCAGGTATCGACACAAAGCTTGATAGTGCTGGTGTACAGATCGGTAGCTTGTTTCGGGCGCCATCCCAAAACATAAATACAAATACACAGCGTTCCCCTCCCCTCGCCCTCTACGAGCATCACCATCCTCGTCATCCCTACCGCCGTTATATCCTACAATTCATCTCCCATCATCAATTAATTTCCTACCCGCAGCGTTTCATTCCACCAATCCAACGCTACGCTGGCTGTCAACAACAGCCTCACCAATCTGATCCAAATGGACTCCCGTACCGAGAGCAGCACCGTGTCGGGTGCCGTGGGAAAGAGCGCCGACGGCGGCCACACTAATGGCACTTCATCCAACGCCGCACCCTTCCGTGCTCAGGCCGCGATGACGGTTGTGCCTCCGCGCCAGGAAGATTTACAGCAGAGTTACGCCCAGATCGTTGACACCAACGCCAACCCAGATAACTGGTATGGTGCTATGATCAATGCCTTCGGCACCTGTATCGGAACTCTCGGTGCCGTCCCTTGCTGTGTCTGCTGCCCCAACCCCTACAAGCAGGTCCACCAAGGCAATGTTGGCCTTGTCACCAAGTTCGGCAAGTTCTATAAGGCTGTCGATCCCGGTCTTGTCAAGATCAACCCCCTCAGCGAACGTCTTATCCAGGTCGATGTCAAGATTCAAATTGTTGGTATGTCGCAACCTATCTATCCACCTGTGTTTAGCAATCCCGCCCATTATGCATCTGTTTGTTAGTCGGAGCTGACGATTACGATTTACAGAGGTCCCCAGACAAGTCTGTATGACCAAGGACAACGTTACCGTCGATCTTACGTCCGTCATTTACTACCACGTCACACAGCCGCACAAGGTCGCCTTCGGTATCGCGAACGTGAAGCAGGCACTCATCGAGCGCACGCAGACGACCCTGCGCCATGTGGTTGGCGCGCGTGTTTTGCAAGACGTCATCGAGCGCCGTGAGGAGATCGCCAACAGCATTAGCGAGATCATTGAGGACGTAGCCTCGGGCTGGGGTGTCAAGGTCGAGAGCATGCTCATCAAGGATATCGTCTTCAGCCAGGAATTGCAGGGCTCCCTGTCCATGGCCGCCCAGAGCAAGCGTATCGGTGAAAGCAAGATCATCGCCGCCAAGGCCGAGGTCGAGAGCGCGAAGCTCATGCGCCAGGCCGCCGACATTCTCAGCTCCGCGCCCGCCATGCAGATCCGTTACCTCGAGGCAATGCAAGCCATGGCCAAGTCAGCCAACTCCAAGGTCATCTTCCTCCCTGCCGCCAACCAGACCATGCCTGGCTCTTCCGCCTTCAATGCTTCCATGGCCGAAGCAAACCAGCATTTTGCCGAATCCAGCGGCGAAGGTAACGATGGTGGCTTCCAGCAGGCCTTGAATGCCCGAATCATCGAGAATGTCTAGTTCCCGATTAATTGATAGCTGGTACAGCTATTTCCTTCTCATTCCTTCGGTTCAAATCGATTTACGTGGAAGGAAAGCACTGTTGTTTCGGTGATCAAATCGGATTAAGCTTGGTTATCGTTTGATCATGCCCTGGTTTTTAGTAATTTTTGGTTTCGGGGTTCTGGTTGGTGTGAAATACCCTTAGTTTTGTTGTACTTTACGGATACCCATACCCTGTTTCATGGATACCCACAATCGTTCGTTAGCAAAGATGATAAATGAAAGGCGGGGATGACATATGGGCATTGAGTTCTCATACTTAACGCCCCCATACTATAATATAATGAACATTTATCACTTCTCTGCACAGGTGTAAATATTATAACTGATAATAGGTCCATGAAACCGGATGTGTGTCAAGAGACCAACTGTGCCCAATCAGCCATTTAAGATGGCCTTCTGCACATGTGCTAATATGGATATAATTGCAAGTATATCTTGTTTCATAAGGTTGCGATGTTTTATTAGAACACACCTTGGGTATCTATAGCAATAACTTTACTGCTCTTCGAATTGCTCACCTCTCGGTGCTCAATCGAAGCCCTCAAACTCGTCGTCATTTCCACCGTTGGCATATTTCTTTTGGTTTTCCTTACGGATTGCAGCGAGCAGTTGTGCGAGATCCATATCGCGCGCCTTCTCTTCGCCTGTCATCTTTTCCCTCCGCTCAGCTTCCCGCTTTCGTTGTTTCTTGTCACGGCGGGCAACCCTCGTCTCCTGCTGCTCTCGATTGCCGCTCCAGGCTTCAGCATTGCGTTTTCGTTTCGCCCGGTGTGCATCCGCTTCTGCCGGGTCAGGGGGTGCGGCATTCAACGCTTCTAATCGCTGCGCTTCTCGGGTTTTGTTCTGGTACGCGTATTTATCCCAGTCTATGTCACAACCCAGGGAGCGATCCCCTTCAAAGTGGCGAGCTTCGGGCATTTTAGGGAGTCGGAGTAACCTTGCGGATCAAGTCAGCTACTGCATGATAAGAGAGAATTGGTTCTCATTAATTACCCCCATCCATTGCCTAACAACGCCCAGTCAAGATCCTTGGTGCGGAAAATGCTATTTTTTGTTAATCAGTAAACAGAATACAAGCGCCAGGTCGGCTAGGAGTAAATACCTGCTAGTTGTGTGCTTGCTATAACTGATTCTGAAGTCAGCCTTGATGACCGAGATGGGTAGGGGGGGTGGAAGACGAGAACGTCTAGCACAGCTAATAACAGTCTTGCACTTGGCCATAGCCTAAACAGAGATGGAAGAAACCCCAGGTAATACTAACCTCCTTACCCAACTGACAAAAGCTTTTTGAGCCTTGTCATATAGCGCCCTATCTTTTTTAACTATATCCCGTATCCGTGTGGTCGTTTGATCTGCCTCCAAGTCTGAAATTTCGGTACCAAAGTGCTCAAACGGCGCGATTGGTGTTTTCCTAATTTCCAAGAATGGAATGTAATCGCTCTCATTGGGTTGTAAAAGAACTAATAAACCGATGAGTGTTCGTTACTTCAAATCGCATTTCGAGATTTCTCTAACAGCTGCGATTTTGAGAGTATGCCAGCATAGAAGAAAATGAACAAAATCCTTAGTGAAAAGAAGCAAAGGGAAATAACGTGGAAGACACTAACCAACAGAAAGTCCTCTTCTACCTGCGCGCCCTGCTCGCCCACACCGATGCAGAAATGTCTTAGGGTCTGTCGAGGAACTGGTAATTAGTATTAATTCAAAGCTGAGAGATCGTAAGGTGACCGAGATATAGCGTAACAAGAGCTAAAGTTCACCGGTCGCGGTCCACATGGGTTAAGATAGGGGTAAGAGGATTGAAGGGCTAACCTGTAGGAGGATCTATTTGCAACACAAAATCAACAGCAGGAAAGTCAAGTCCTAAAATGCCAAAGGTTAGAAGTTGCAGTTTAGAATGGAAAGTCTAGGGTTTCGGGGCAGTCAAAGTAGGTGCTGGGAGCACTAGTAGTATCCAACAACCCCGGCAAAAAGTGTAAGATGAAACAAGGAAATTATCTAACCTCTTGCTGCAACATCTGTAGTCAAAAGTATAGATGGCTCCGTAGCGTTGAGGAACTTTGACACTCCTTTTTCTCTGACTTTTGTGTCTTGCTTTCCATGTAATATATTAAGTTGGAACCCCTCTGGCAGTAGGGCTGGGAGTATATGCGAGAAATAATCCACTGCCGCACATGTTGATAAAAAGATAATACTCCTTAATGGTCTAGGCTCTATGGTTTGGAGTAGTTGAACAACCGATGGAAGTTTCTTCTGTGGCGGGGTAATAAGGTATGTCATTTGCAGGCTTGCGGGCGTTTTTCGTTCCTCGATAACATCTCCTGATTTCGTTTTCACTCGAACTGAAATTTTCACAGGGTTTCTCAGACCAACGCGGATGATCTCAGAGACGGCTTCCCCGACACTTGCTGAAAAAAGGCCAGTCCTCCTCTGTTTTGGTAATCGCGAGAGAATGCCCTGAAGATCTGCTTTAAATCCCAAATCCAACAGACGATCTAGTACAAATTAGTGAAGTGTGTCGTAGCATGAATATAATATCTAGAAATCTAGGGAGAACCTATGTTCTAGATAAAGGAGTCCGAAATTGACTGACTACAAAAGTGTCAGTAGGTGAAACAGAATCCGAGCGAACATTTTAGCAGTTCAGATTAGGGGTATTTTGATAACATACCCTGCCTCGTCTAACACTAGTATTTCAAAGCTCGACTGGGGACAGTGGACATGAGGAGAAGAGAGGAAATCGTTAAGCCGACCAGGTGTCGAGATGATTACGTTAGGCGAATGCCTCAAGAAGCAGCTCAGATCCTGAGCGGGTGATATTGTGCTGCCCCTGCCGCCCGAAAGTAGTTGCGGTACTATAGCTGGGGAACTGGTGCCTATCACAGATTAGAGATCGTAGCAATACAAGGGGTGTAGACTATTCTCAGGGTCTTGAGGAGCGTGCGAAAGCGCGAGCGGTTAAGAGCATCAGGTATGCCAAGAGGAGAAATGGATGGTTTCAAAATACTTACTCGGTCGCTTTTCTTCGTCGGAAGAAAGATAAGGGGCCAGCGCAGCAGAAGCAGGGTGAAATGCGACCAAATCGGTGAGAGTCTTATGAATCTGGATAGCAAGCTCTCGGGTGGGTGCAATCACTATGGCTGCTATGTGGTGTTTCTTCGTCGGCTCCTCGAGACGGAGAATGCGGTGCACCAAGGGTATCAAGAAAGCAAGCGTCTTGCCACTGCCTGTCACGGCTTCGACGACCTGTAGTCGTCAGTGACTAAAGCTCGATAGACAGTCATGCATTCAACACAATCCAAGACACGATTCTAGGGGCCACGAACCACATCCTTGTTCCCCGCACCCATTAAAGGCCAAACACCTATAATATAATTGTGAGTATACGCGCTTTAATCGACCAGTGCAGTAAGGACGACGTACTTGCTTGAACAGGCGTCGCCCGGGCGAATCCCATTGCCGCGACAGCATCGAGAGTCCAATCTGGAAAGCCTAACGAGGTCCAGGCTCGAGGGTGACTCTTCGTCTTCGTTTCAGGTGCCATCTCTCAAGCCTCGGTCATTAGAAAAGTAAAAGGCCCAGCGCTTATCTTCGGTGCTTAGTATACTTGTATGAGCGGCGGGCTGGGCTGCAGGTGGTAAGTGGGATGGACTGCTGAGCCTAGGAAAATTTAGGCGGTGGAGAAGGGCAATATGCGCTTATCTGCATCCACTTAGGTACAGTACCTATCTTAGCTTCCCCCACATAATCATAGCCTCGGATCCCACCAGTCTCCACCTGAAACTAACAGCATCCAGGGACCAGCATCTTAGTTGGACCTACATTACTTATATCCAAGCAATGCCTTCACCTAACTTATACTCAGGAACCAAGGCCACGTACGGTTCAACATGCTTGTTAGAGAATACGTCTACATGTGATTAGCTTTGTAGACTAAGAAGAAGAAAAATAACAATTGTTCGAAGCGCGGGTCCCGGTGGTTCACCCAAGTGGCCGGAAGATGCACAAATACCGGACTGAGTCACCGGCGACATGCGGGTACTGCTGAGGCCGGCCCCACACGCCAGTCTATAAGTCCCGTTATACTGGTAACTGTACATACATCTGAAGATACTGCCAGGCCTATATTAACCCGGTCAAGACCCGGTCTACTTCGTCCCTTGCTATGCTAATATACTAGGCAAAAGAGGTCAAATATATTGATGCCACGAGTTGTCACACGACCAAGACCAGGTACAACTAAAACCTGTTGGCAACCGCAGCATATTCTAAGGAAGCCATTGGCTATAAGAGAGATCACAAGGACCTAATAACCACAAGTTGAACCAACAAGTATATACTAAGGACTAACAACCCAACCTATACCAAATAACATAGGAAAGCTCTGAGCATAAATAGAAGCCAGATTCCCTGACAGAAAGGAAGGAGGAATCAAGAACCTTTGATTCACCATGTCCAGACCCAAGTCTAATCTCCATGAAGAATCCGTCGCCTCCTGGCGCACAAACGCTGCCTATTGGGACAATGGCATCGGCCAGGATGGCAACAAGTACTGGAAGCGCTTACAGCAACCTACGCTTGAGCGGATGATTCCATTTCAGTCCGAAAGGGAGATGCGAGTTCTTGAGCTCGCAACCGGAAACGGCCTTGTGGCACGCTGGCTTGCGAGTAACGGGGTGTCAGTCCTCGCGACCGACGTTAGCCCAGAGATGCTAGAACTCGCGGCACGTCGTGAGATGCCCGAGCACAAGGGAAAGATTTCTTATTCTCAGTTAGATGCTACGAGTTCGGAGGCCCTGAACGCGTTGGCAGAAGGGGACGATGCTACGGTAAGGATGCCAAATCGTTCATTAAAACCTGCGGGTGTAGCAAAAAAGGGGCTGTGGCATGGAACGGAAGCCGTGCGAAGACGAAGGTTAACAAAGCAAAATATTCTTAATAGGCCGGCGGCTTCGATGTCATCATCATGAACATGGCGATTATGGACGTCTCGACGATCGAACCACTTGCTGCCGCACTGCCTAGGTTACTTAAAAAGGACGGCATGTAAGTCTTCAGTCCTCCTACAGTACTGCTTCGAGTCATGTATCAAGGAGTGTGGATGTGGAGACCGTGCTCATATAGATACAATCCGTCATCCAAATGACCCTTACATGGCATATCTTAATACTCTCTAATCCGCTTACTCTTATCCTTAGCTTCGTCGCTACCATCTTGCATCCTGTCTTCTTCACTTGTGGCGCAACACGAAGTATCCAAATCGTGGATGACGGACCAGACGGCTACCCCAAGATCATTCGTGCGAAGACGGTCGAGAAATATCTCGACGTACCCCCCTACTACGGCGTTGCGCTGCATGGACAGCCAGCGCAGCAGGTAAGAAAACTCCGTAAATGGGGTTCACATCAAATGACTATCTAGTCATCTTTTGGTTACAAGATTAATTAGTGGCTAACCGGCGTAGTCCTACTACCATCGTCCCTTGCACGAGCTGTTCTCGACGTTTTTCAGGTTTGGCCTCGTCATGGACGCTATGGAGGAGCCGGCCTTTACTGCTCAGGATGCCAACGCCGAGAAGTTTGAGGCGCATACTAATTACACCGAACTTCCAGCCCTCGTTGCTTTCCGAATGCGGCGGCTCGTATAAGGGGGCAGGGAACTAAGTATCAACGAGGCAAGAAAAAGTATTTGAGTAGATAGCGCGCATTCGTACATTTCGTAGTTTGGTCTAGTCTAGTTCTTCAATATGCTAATAGAGATAATAAACACTGGTCTCTACATATAAGTTGCGTATTAAAAAACCGTGTAGTGCCAAGCTAGTTGTCCCTAAAATGGAAAGCTTTGCCGGCGAAGCTCCCATTTTAAATACGCTGTAAATCAAAGTGCAAGGCACTTTAATTTAAATTTTTATAGCTAACTCGATAACCCGTATAAAGCGATATGCCGTTATATAGTAGATAGATAGG